>JAOTQJ010000007.1:25854315-25866434 GCA_025642045.1 Solanum sejunctum | reverse complement strand
ACTAGATATGGATAGAAATGACAAGATGAAAATGTAAGATGAAATAAAATAGAATGAAATGTAAAAATAAAATGGAATGAAATGAAAAGAAAAATGAAAGGGAAAAAGGGAGGATAGAAAATTTTTCATAGAAAATTTTCACTGTTTGCATTCTTACTTCATGAAATGTGCATGCATCCTACCTTCTCATGATTTCACTTATAGAGTTATAGTTATTCAATTTATATATGATAGTTTTAAAAAAAAAAGAATTCACTAGATGAAATTTTATTTTAGGCCCTAAATTTATTGAGACGACCTTGTTAATTAATTCTGATATATGTGGTCCAATGAATGCAAGGGCAAGACATGATGATATTTACTTCATCACTTTTATTGATAATTTTACTTGTTTTAGTTATGCATATTTGATTTCCCACAAATTTTAAACTTTAAGTTGCTTCATTAAGTTTATGAACTTAGTTAAGAATCAACTGGATATAAAAATAAAAGTTCTAAGAATCGATCGAGGAAGATTAGTTCAAACGATTATGTGAAAGAATTTATTTCTTTTTTTAAAGACAATTAACTTTTCTTATATTCCCTAAGAAAATGATATTACAGAATGATGAAATAGAACCTTATTGGAAATTATTAGGTCGATGATGACACAAGTAAAATTGTCAATCATCTATTACGGTGATGCTTTATTCGTTATTGCATTTGGACTTAATTGTATCAACTTCAAAATCAATCATTATTAGATTTAGGAAAAAGTAGCCTTCAAAATCCTAATTGAAATCAAACACATCTCATAGAATTTCACAAAATTTTAATGTCTATTTATTTATCTATCAATGGTCTAAGTGCTAAGGATATAATCTTAATATCTATTGCAATAACTCCTAATATAATTGTATTTTAATGTGATAAAGCTCGTATAATTAATTCTCTATATATAAAAAATAATTTTGAACATTATAGTTAAATTCGATTGTGATTGAACAAATATCTAACTTAGAGAATAGAGACCCTCTATTAATATTCATATTGCAATCAATTTATTTTTGATAAAAAATGTCAACCAAATTTTATATAATGCACTAATAACATCGTATTAAAAATAGAGAAATTATATATAAAAAAAGAACAATACTTTAATTTGGTTCATTTGAATTTTTTCTCACTCATTTAGGAATCATTTGATAGCTGGATAAGTAATAAGTTATTTATATATTAATTTTTGTAACTTATATGATATTTGATAGGTAAATAAAAAAATGAGTTATTCATATATAAAATTAATATGCTTTTTGATTGACAATTTAAAAATCATATGTATAACTAATACATATATAAGGTATGAGAAAATATATGTATTATTTTATCTAGGATAAAAGATAAAATAATAAATATATATATAATTAATATATAAATAACTAATTATGACATAAATTAATATAAAATTTTACTTATAACTTAGAGGTGTGCATCGATCGGTTCGGTTCAATTTTATACATTATCGATTTGATTTATCGATTTTTAATTTTTAAATATGTCAAACCAATAAGAAACTAATAAAATAATTTTTATTGATTTTAAGTCCTTAACGGTTCAATTTTTTATTTACTCGATAAGAATGAAAATGAGAATTTGTATTAATAAAAAGCAAATAGAGTATGAAAACTATGTTCACAAAAATTGCAAAAATTATAATTAATTGATTACAGAATGAAATACTAAAGTGAATAACTAATCACTTAAGTACTATGAAGATTAAAATATGTAAATGAAGATTAAAATATGTAAAGTATTGTTATAATGCCCTATTACTATTAAATTACTAATATTTAATATTTACGAAATGGATAAACTAGTAAATTATTGTAATCTTATTGGATTATCGATTTACCCAATAATCCAATAGAAAAAATCGATATCGAACCGATAATCCAATAATTTTTTCTCCAAAATCATTAAAAATTCAATAATCTAATAACCCAATAACAATAAATTAATAATATTTTTATCATTTAATTTATTAATTAATTCAATTTTTAGACACCCTACTTATAACTAATTTCAATATTACTACCATCCATCCGATAACTCTAAACTTATGTTCGAACTCCTAAATAGTAAAGCGAAAAGAATTGTTCTCTAGTAAATCCTAAATCTTAATGCAACTAAATATTTGCAAATTCACCCGATAACATCCATATAACTCCACAACGGCCCCTCATCTAATCGAAAGTAACATTTCTGCCCCTCAAATTTACAGCTTTATCAAAGGGCGCACACAAATTAAGCAACGCCTCCATCAGCTTAACGATTCAAGCCTGCTCAAAATGAACCATTCCCTTCGCCGGAGCAGGCAATTCTCTGGTCACATTCGCCGTCGGCGAACTATTTCCACAACTCCCAACGTTCACAACCCAGAAAACGACAAAAACTTCATAGCAACTCTGAATGAAATCGTTCGGAGCAAACGGAGTTGGAATATAGCACTGAACAGCACCATTTCCATCAGACTGAAACCCCATCATGTGGAACAAATTCTCCTTCAAACTCTTGATGATTCTAGGTTGGCTCTACGGTTCTTCAATTTTCTCGGTCTTCACAAGAACTTTTATCATTCAACGGCGTCGTTTTGCATTCTAATACATTCCCTTGTTCAGTCTAATCTTTATTGGCCTGCTACTTCACTTCTACAGACCCTTTTGCAAAGGAAATTGAACCCAAGTTTTGTTTTTGAAAATTTGTTAGATACATATAAAAGATTCAATTTTGGTCACACTTTAGGTTTTGATTTGCTGATCCAACATTATGTTCAGGATAGGAAAGTAATGGATTCTATGTTAATTGTTAGGCTTATGATGGAACATTCATTAGTACCAGAGTTAAGGACTTTAAGCACTGTGTTAAATGGGTTGATTCGAATAAGACGGTTTGATTTGGTCTTGCAATTGTTTGATGAAGCAGTAAGTTCTGGTGTTAAGCCTGATGAGTATATATATACAGCTGTGCTTAAAAGTTTGTGTGAGTTGAAAGATTTTGAAAAGGCTAAGGAAATGATGAATTGGGTTGAGAGAAATGGGAGTAAGTTGAGTATTATTTTATACAATATATTGATTCATGGGCTCTGTAAGGGTGGAAGAGTTTGGGAAGCTGTTGAGATTAAAAGTTTGTTGGGTAGCAAAGGATTGAATGCTGATACTGTCACATATTGTTCTTTGATTTTGGGGCTGTGTAAAGTGAACGAATTTCAGCTTGCTCGAAGCTTAGTGGATGAGATGTTGGGGCTGTGTTTGGTCCCTCGTGAGGCTGTAGTGTCGAGTGTTGTTGATGGATTGAGGAAAGAGGGTGATTGTGTGGCTGCTTATAGATTGATTGATATGACTGGGAAAGTTGGAGTTGTGCCCAATTTATTTGTTTATAATGCATTGCTTAATTCTTTGTGTAAAGATGGGAAGTTGGATGAAGCAGAGTCTCTTTTTGATAGAATGGAGGATAAAGGGCTGTGCCCAAATAGTGTAACTTATTCCATCATGATTGACACTTTCTGCAAACAAGGGAGACTAGATGCTGCAGTTCTTCTTTATAATAGAATGCTTGATAATGAGGTAGAATTAACCATATACCCTTACAATTCTCTCATCAATGGCTATTGCAAGGCTGGAAATTGTAGTGCGGCTGAATCAATCTTTAATGAGATGATTGATAAAGGATTGACCCCAACTGTTGTAACCTATACTTCATTGTTAGATGGTTACTGCAAGGAAAGAGAAGTGCAGAAGGCCTTTAGGCTTTACCATGAGATGACAGGGAAAGGAATCTCACCTAATACTTTCACTTTCACTGCACTTATCTCTGGTTTTTGTCGTGTACGCATGATGGTAGAAGCAAGTAAGTTATTTGATGAGATGATGAAAATGAATGTAACTCCTAATGAGGTCACTTATAACGTCTTGATTGAAGGGCATTGTAAAGATGGAAACACCGAAAGGGCTTTCGAATTGCTAGATGAAATGGTGAAGAAGGATCTCGTTCCTGACACGTATACCTACAGATCTCTGATTACTGGACTTTGTGTTAAAGGTCGAGTAACTGAAGCAAAAGAGTTTGTTGATGACCTTCAAAAACAGAAACATTATTTGAATGAAATGTGTTTCTCTGCTCTCTTACACGGTTACTGCAAGGAAGGAAGATTAAAGGATGCGTTAATCACTACTGATGAGATGACAGAAAGGGGAATAGACATGGACCTTGTGTGCTATGGTGTACTTATATCTGGAACCCTAAAGCATCATGATTTTAAATATTTATTAAAAATTTTGAAGGAGATGCACGACCAAGGAATGAAGCCTGACGAAGTTTTATACACTAGCATGCTCGATGCATATGGAAAAGTTGGAGATCTTAAAAAAGCTTTTAGATGCTGGGATATAATGGTCAGTGAAGGATGCTTCCCAAATTTGGTGACGTACACTGTGATGATAAATAACTTGTGTAAGTCTGGATTAGTTGATAAAGCAGAGATATTCTACAAGGAAATGTTAGCTAAGGGCTTGGTACCTAACCATTTCACATATAGTTGTTTCCTTGATTATCTCGCAGGTGAAGGGTACATGGTAGAAGCGAAACAGCTTCATGATGCAATGCTTAAAGGGGACGTTGCAAATACTGTGACATACAATATAATTGTACGGGGTTTATGCAGATTGGACCAAATTCAGGAAGCCATGGATATTTTGCTTGAAATGAAGGACAACGGTATCTCCCCAGATTGCGTAACTTACTCAACTATCATATATGAATTCTGTAGGAGGGGTGATCTGTTAGGAGCAAGTGGCTTGTGGGAATCCATGTTGACTAATGGTCTGAAGCCTGATGCAGTGGCTTATAAGCTTTTCATTTATGGTTGCTGCATTGCTGGAGAAATTTCCAAGGCATTTGAATTGCGTGATGAGATGATAAGAAGTGGTCTGAAGGTGACTCATGCAACATATGCTTCTTTAATCCACGGAACCTAAAAAATGAGTTAGTCCACCAGATCTGCTAGCGTCTCTGCAAGGATCATCTACTATGATCAAGTTATGACTATCAAAATTAAGGATATTTGTACAGGATGTAATCATGTCAACCTCTACTCTAAAATGCCTCATCCATGAATAGTAAAACGTCCTGCCTTTTTATATGACCATGAACCAAGAGTTGGGCATCTTCAGAACTTCAAGGGAGGTAGTTTGCAATTTCTTTTTCTTTTCTTTTTCATGTATATATAAATCTAGCTGAGTAACATAGGAAGTTTTTGTAGGAAATATAACAATCTTCAAGGTCTAGATAATGAACACCCAATGTGCTGCCTGTACTGTCTGTGTTCATAAAGCCCTGATGTTGTTCTACCTACTTCCTGTTGCTTGTTCAATTATAACTGAAAATCTTGTTTCCTACTCAAATTAGTTTTTTTACACTTATCTCAAGGTGATCTTCATTTCCATCAATCTCGGATGGAGCCAAAGATTCACTATTTTTTGGCTTTGGGGTATGATTGAATAAAGCAAAATGACTCTTTAAAAACTGTCTGCGCTTCTTTCAATTATGAAGTAGCAGTTAGTCAATGCAACTTTCGACGCTCATCATGGGTCATCCGGAAACAGTCACGCTATGTTTTTAAACATAGGGGTCAGGCTGCATACATCCGACCTCCCCTTTACCCTGCAATGGACGGGAACCTTTGAGGCATTGGGGTAATGTTGTTGTTGTATCTCAAGGTGATCTTCACGTCTCGACTGTTTTTCCTTCTCGTATGGAGCCTATTATTTGGAATATATCAGAAGGGTCTCCATGGTACTTGGAGAGATGTTACAAAATATTTCAATGTGAAAGGTTTTAGGAGAGGCCATGCATGTATGTCTCTGTGTGTTTGTTTTCTGTAACTGCCATGAGTTCTTATGTCTGTTTTCACTATTAATAGCTGATAATGTACTTTTTTTAATTATATATTTTCAGAACTTTATTCAAAAGGGCAACTGTTAATATGTTGTTGATGTTGAAATTTGCAAACTTGTATTGGAAATTTTCAATCAGGTATGGAAAGAGTGTCTAGATGCTTTAAATTTCAGGAGTTGCTCTTGTTCTTTCTTTCCATCAATCTTGGATGGAGCCAAAGATTCACTATTTTTTTGGCTTTGGGGTATGATGGAATAAAGCAAAATGGTTTTTTAAACTGTCTGCGCTTCTTTCAATTGTGAAATAGCAGTTAGTCAATGCAACTTTCGATGCTCATCATGGGTCATCCGGAAACAGTCGCGCCATGTTTTTATACATAGAGGTCAGGCTGCGTACATTTGACCTCCTCTTACCCCACAATGGGCGGGAGCCTTTGAGGCATTGGGGTAATGTTGTTGTTGCTGTTGTTCTTCTTTCTTCTCTGGGCTCTTTCTGTAAGCTGCGAGGAGTGCCCTTATAAGACATGTCATGCAGTCTGTTACTAACAATACTCAAACCAATGAGGCAGTGCGCATTTTCTGTTAACTTAATTAGAGAGGTGTAGGAGCTACATTTTTTCCTTAAAAACTATCAGTAGACCAGTTCACAATGTCACTAAAGATGTCCCTCCATTCCACTTGAATCCGTTTTCAGTTTGTGAAATGTTAGCTGTCACTTTACCATCTACACTTAATTTGACTTGCATGCTGTAAAAATGGTCAAACCTGGTAAATCATTCTAACATGTCCAAGCTGGAAAAATGACAGAGTAGGGTCTGCATGTTCTATGCTATTAAAGATAAAGGCATTCACATGTCTTGAGCTTATCGGAGTGTTTGTGTTTGTCATAATATAAAGGATATAGACCCACTTGTGTGGTTCGTGGGTATGGCTGTGTGGTTGCCATTAACTTGATGACCCAATAAACATTTTCGAAAACCCCTGAGGATTGACCTTCTGGGTCGAGCTCATTGTGAGGGGCTTGCCTAGTGTGGTTTACCTTTCCTATGTGGTTTGCGAACTATTGCACAGGAGCGGGGTTTAATTTGTCCCCACCTAAAGGCTAGCAGCTGGGGGTTATCCTGTCGTAAAAATAGAAATAAAGGATATAGAATATGTGTCATATGCAATTGGACTAACGAGATTTTAATTTTTTGTTCCTTGTCAAGAGGTTTCGAATTGGTGGTGTACCTTAACTTTTTATTTTGTGCTTTCCTTGTCCAACTTAACTTTGTTATGTTGTCTTTGTCATTGGCAGAGACATGTAAAGCAAAGATGGTACGCCTGATGCATTTTAGAGAAGTGATCAGCCCAGTTCTATACCATAGGGTTGTTGCATCAACTGTTTTGTTGTCTATGGAAATCATCACTGTTAGTTTTTCTGGTCCTATATTCTTTTCTTGTGCTGTGTCTGTAGTCGGTTCTTGTGTGCATTCGCATTTTGTCTTGCTTCCATCTGACATCTATTCTAACCCATTCACGTCTTCGTTCCTTGTTGCAATACAGAGCATGTTGACTCCAAACATCCGAGCAGATGGCAGGAAGGATTTCTTGTCAACTACTCACGAATCCCAAATAAGTTGAGATCGGTTGTACAGATTATTTGTTTTCATTTCAGACTATTCAGATGCGTCTATGACAATGCAATGGACAGTCTTGCTCATTTTAACACTGCATCGAGGTCAACTTACTATTTTTCCTCTGCAGCTCTCTTTAGCTAGCAGGAGCGTAATGTGCAGCAATCTTCTATTGAAGCAGCACGAGAAAGCACGGAGGCTGTAGCTAGCGTTCTCAGCTCTTATTTCGTGGCTCGTGGCGATAAAGGATTGATCTTCTCTCTTGCCTTTCTCACTCTTGAGCAATCTATGCAGGAAAGGTCTTGAAAAAGGCAACCCTCTGTATAAAAGTATTTTTGATGTTATACACAATAATAACCCCCAAAAAAGGCTATTATTAGTTAAATGATTTCGAACCACACAAATATCGAAAGATTATTTTAAACTATAGGTTTTAAAAGTTTTTTTTAAACACTTTATCCAGTCAAAAAATGCCACGTAAAATGAGATGGAGGGAGTAATAGATCTTTGTATCTTGGTGAATTCCCTTATGGATTGTTTTGATATTGGGTAGCAATTTATAAAAGAATTCCAAGTTGGTGAGTCTAGGAATTGGAGTTCTAGTACCCTGTCTATTCCGTGAGCTCAAAATGCTTGTTCAAAAATAATCATCACTTTAAAAAATTAAGATTAAAATTGACAATTATTGTAATTATATCCTTAATATCAAAGATATTGATCTTCTAAATATTGCTAATCATTTTTAATAAGTATTTAATAAATAAGATTAATCTAATAAATTATATTTTATATTTATTATTATTATTTTAATAAACATGACTACAACAATAATGTACTATACAAAGTAAGGTCTAGGGAGAGTAGAATGTGCACAGATTTTATCACTATTTAAAGGAGATAGAGGAATTGCTTTTGAGAGCTCTCAACTCGAATGTATCCACCTCAATTAGAAGAAAGAAAAAAAATAGACATAGAACAATGGCTAAAACGAAAGCATTATTAATTTTACAAAAAAAAAAATAGCAAAACAATTGAAAAGCAATAACAACACAATTAAAATAGCACGACTAGTCCTACAACAAATCTAAAATTGCATCAAGGCAAGATAACATTCTATCTCTGTTAACACTCAATTTTGGTTTTTCGTATTTAATTAGTTAAGCTTCCTTCAAATTAAGATAATAAAATTTTTATAAAGTATGAACACATTCTACTACTTGTATTTCTGATTTTTTTTAATTGACAAATTATTTTATGGATATTATTTCTGCAAAGTTAAGTATAAAATATAAGTATGTATATGAATATTTACTATTTGCTTTATCAGTTTTTGAGAAACTTATAGCAAATAAATACATATCATTTTAAGTGCTGAATCGATTTTTAATTAAAATTTCTGAAATGTTTCTATTATATTTTTCAAAATCAGGAAGCTTAATTAATTAATTTGTCACTAATCCATATCAATTTTATCTTAAGAAAGATCAAATTTTGTTAAATAAATTAATCTTGCAAAATAATCATTTTCAATGTACTCGATTATGGCTATTTTATGAATAAATTGGTCATAATTTAAATAGGCTAAATTGAGCAAAAACTTAATAATCCAAGTCACTTAAAGCTGGGCAATTCATGTGCGCCATGTAGGCAACATAAGGATTGTGATTCTTCCTTTTAATTTTAGCCTTTCATTTTGATCTAATGGTCCTAAACCCTAATTAACACTACTAAAAAATAGGCAAAAAGTATGGACTGCATCGTTCTTTCATCAAAGTCGATGGAAAAGCGATGCAGTCCATCTCATTGCTTTTTTGTTTGATGTTTTTCAAAAAGCGATAGACAGTATCGCTTTTTAAATTTCATCTTTTTTTTTAATTTTTAAAAAGCGACGAACATAGTTTTTCTGTCTGTCACTTTTCTTGAAAATTTAAAAAAGAAGTACAAAAAGGTGATGAATTTAGGGACCATGTCCATAGCTTTTTCTGCAACTTTTTTACAGCAGAAATTGGTCCACTGCAACATAAAATACAAATCAATTTATTTCAAAACAAGCAATTCAGCAGAAGCAACAACAACTTCAATATACAAAATACATAACACCAGCTATAATTAAACATTCAAAACGAATAAAATTCATAAATTATAATATTTTAAACATTATTAAAGTTTATCAAAATAGTTTAAATTGTCCAAAATAGAACTAAAAGGAACCTAAGGACTATTTTCAAGAAATTCATCACTCTCATTAAATTCATCGAGAGTAGAAGGACACTGTGAAGGTCGACGGGCAAGATTGAAAACTTTGTTCTTTGATTTGTGTAACTTCTTTTTGTTACTCAACCTTCCTTACCTTAGATGCTTCGAATGCAGTAGAAAGTTATTTTATTTTCTGAGACATGGCAGCCAGCTGAACCTGATCAAGGGCTTCGTCCTGACTCGACAATCCAATGCCTTCTAAATTTGATTGGAGTCGTCTTATGTCATTCCTAGAGTCCATCGCATAGACACGGCCTTTGTGGTTCCCGCCAACTACCTTCTCAGTCCAAATTTGATTGGACTAGTCAAGCATGAGTTGGACATCATCTCCAAGCTCACAAACGTACCGCTCTCGTAGTCTTGCCGCATATTACAAAAATAATTCAGAGTTAGAATCAGTACTTTATATATATATACACACACCAAAGACGATCAAAGATATTATTGTAATTTCACATTTAGATATTTCGTCCACTTTTTATAAAAGACATTAATTAAATCAATTATACAAGAGTAAAATTATAACTATGACATATTATATATATATATATAGTGCACTCTAGAAGTATCTTCCTTTCTCCACTCTTTCACTCTCTACCACAACAATTAATGATCAAAATAAAAATCTAGAAGAATCTCACATGTTCTTACTTTAGTTATAAGCCCATAAAAATATTTTTATAATTATGGTAAAATGAAGAGTAAACAATAATAAATATTAAGCTTATTTGGAGATGTTTTTTTAAAAAAAAAATTGAACTAATTTAAAATAAGATGTGTTTAAATAGTTTATTTTTTTGTTCCTATATACTTTTAAGAATTACTACATAAACATATTTTTTTGACATTAAGTTACATAATAGGTCCACTATTAAAGTTTATATCTTGATTATTAAAATAGTCTTAAGAATGACATATTAATATTTTTCATTTAATTTTAAAAAATATCAATTTTAGTGACTAAAAGAGAAACAAAATTTAACTATCAAGAAATTAATAATTTGATAATGTATTCATTGAAAGATTAAAAAACTATTAATTTTTTATTTTTATGTAAGATATTTTTTTAATATCAAATGTGATAAATTATTTAACAGAGAAAATTTAAAGAAAAAAAATTTAATATACATATTCTAAGGAATATTAAAAAGAAATAATTTCAAATATATATAATAAATTAATTAATTTACGACAAATATAGTCATGTTCTATTTACATGAAAAATATCCAAAAATTTCATAGAAAATATACACAACTATATAATATAGCTTGCCAAAAGTCATATAAAAAATTTTTTGAACTAATTTAAAATAAAAAATGTTTGAATAATTGATTTTTTGTTCCTAAAAATGCCTTTAAGGATTACTGTATAAATATGTTTTTAATGTTAAGTTACATAATATGACCATTACTAAAGTTTGTATATTCATTATAGTCTTAAAAATGATGTATTTATATTTATTATTTAATTTAAAGGAAAAATCAAATTTAGTGACTAAAAGAGAAAATAATATTTGAATATCAAGAAATAAATAATTTGATAATATATTCATCGAAATGTTAAAAGTTATTGATTTGTCATTTTTATGTAGGATATTTTTTAACATAAAATATGATAAATTATTTAACAGAAAAAATTTGAAAAATAGGTCCACTATGGACCTATTCAAATTTGAAGAAAAAAAATTAATATCCATTAGATTATAAAATTAAAAAAAAGAGGAGTTTTAAAAAAGAAAAAAAGAAGAACAATAAAAGAAAATTGACAAATATAAAGAACGAAAAAAACTTAAAAAAATAACCTGAAAAAAATAAATATATTGATTATTTTGTGGGGGTAACATTCAAATTTTTCTTTTACGGCATGATATTTAGAGTTCAAGAACATTTTTTAAAATTAATTTAATTTTAAATTTAATATTAAGATAATTGTTAAATATTTTTTTATATAGATATAAAGTTGCTTTCATGATTCTTTTATTTTTGTGGAATTAGAATATAACTTTTTAATAAATACTTTCAACATTAACATAAATAAATAGAACTATTTTGACTTCTCTGTCACAGCCCAAACCCGGGGCCATGACTCGTGCCGACTAGGCACTTGAACCAATATTAACTCACAAAACCTAACTTAAAGTCTAAGAAATCCTACCGAAATTTTGGCAGAGTTTTCTATGTTTTTATGCTCTATCCTCACCTACAGCAGCTCCTAGAATATACAACAACACATATACACGTATACATACAATGAATGCGGGCCGACAAGGTCTCCGCTGCGGTCCTGCCGCCTAATAATCACGTCATACATAGAGTA
>JAOTQJ010000007.1:25831750-25847472 GCA_025642045.1 Solanum sejunctum | reverse complement strand
CTTGTAATGTGAAATATCAAGTTAATACTACAAAAGCAAATGAAACTAAAAAATATAATATAAGTTTTAAATTCAAAATTAAAAAAATTAACATTATACTTTTGTGCCAAATTTCAACATAACATACATAAATATGATTTAAAAGAAAAAAATATGTATATTTATAACTTTATCCAACAATGAAGTCAACTTTAATTTAAAAATTAGAATGCTAATAAAATCATGTTAGTGAAAAATAAAATAAAATATTAAAAAAAAGATAATGTGAAAAATAATATGGAATCATATGACAATGATTGAGAATAAGATAGAAATGAATAATAAATATTACTAAATAAAATAAATTTTAGAAAAAAATAGAATAATAAAAATAAAAAGTATTTAAAATAATCAAAATAAAAATAAATTAAAACGAAAATATAAAAATAAAAATAAAAGAAAGAAATTAAAAAATAATCAGCATGTAATTACCTATGAATTGGAAAATGTAATTACACGCAGTCAATTACACATAATTACCTGCTGATCATATAATTACACCCAATTTTATCAAATCCAATCATCAGGGTGTCCTTCCAAACAGGCTCTTAATAATTTTAGACCACAAGCTTTTAAAAGTTTTCTTTTTTTTCCTTAAATATTGTGTGAAATCAAAAAATATTAAATAAAATTAGACGAAGAGAGTAAAAGAATAAAATGCTTAAGGATCCACTTGAACTGATTTGTAATCGATTTGATATTAAGCATGAATTCTTTAAGCACTTTGACGGTGGACAAAAGTGTGGAGTATTCTACTATAGCGAATAATAAATTTTTCAAGAAGATAGTAAATTATTTTTGATTAGTCAAATATATAATAAATAAGTGAAAATGAGTAGTAAAAATACTCCAAATAGGAATCTTACATTTTTAAACTCAATATATATATAGAGCTTGGAAATCAAGTCCGGACAAGGGAGGAATGAAGTATTTTCAGAGACCACAATAAGAAATGAATCATGGGATTCAACATGGTAATACACTGTCACAAACATTTACATAGAAGCACTGACTTTGCTTTATGGTTTAAAGCTTGTGTTATAGAACAAATTAACATCCTTAGTATATGTTATCTAACAAAGATGACGATCGTAGATTGTAACACTTTGGGGCTATTGATTTTATAGGTAGAAAGCAAAAAACTGAAATGAGTAACCAATATTGCCCCTAGAAAACTTCACGATAACTACTCTCCTAAGGACTCAGACAAAGCTGAAAACAAGACTTTCCATTAAACTGAACGTTGTCAAGATTCAGGTTAACATTAGCTAGTTGACCTCTTTCATTGTGTCAATACCCATCAACCTTAGAGGTTTTAGTAAAAATGTTTGCCAACTGATATTCACTTTGACAATACTGAAATAGTGCTTTATATCAATATTCTTGCTTCTTTCATGGTTGATTGTCGAATTATTGTCACAAAATGTTATCTATTTTGACTTGCAACTCTTTTAGGATTCTCTAAGCCAAATATCTTGATAAGCAGCTGCAAATTCAACTTGTGTACTTGATAATGTGGACCATGATACTCCCTTGTGCTTAGCATAAAGACGTAACCTGAAGTCGATCAAATATGCTCTTTCTCCCTTCCTGTAAGGATTTATTACAAACTCTCCTTACGTCATTTGCAAAACCTGAAGTCCATCATTTTGTTACCATAAAATTACTATCTAATGCCATAGTAGAGAAGAGAGGCTTAATTGCTGCTCTATCTTTTTTTTTTTTTTTCACTCCAGGATCTTATACTCACTCTGATACTACTGTAAACAGATGCACAGAAAAAAAGAATAAGCAAAAAATAAAATCAACACACTAAAATTTAATGATACTCTCTCGGTTGTTATTCAACGACTAATTTTATAGGTGTAAAAGACGTAATAATATTAAACAAAAAACTGGAGCGATTAACTAATATTATTCTTAAAACTATAAACTACTCTCCTAAAGACTAAGACAAAGCAATCCTTTATTACCAAAAGAAATAAAATTAAATTAAACTTCCATGAAAAATATAAAACATTAGTAAAAATTAAACGGGGATAAATAAGCAGGTTGAATTGAATATGAACAAGCTAAAAATATGTTAAATAAAAATAAATAAAATATTTGATCTATCCATATTTAATGCAGATGAAAAATGATTAATTATTAATAATATGAATATTCATATTATCCATGATTTCAGAAATAGACATGTGAGAACATAAGTTTATATTACCAAAAAGTAAGAACTAGTAAACACACGATTGAATGAGTATTGATAATATAGATATCCATAATAAACAAATGATATCAAATATCAAAAATACAAACTACAAGAATACAACTAAGCTAGTACAACAACAAACACAGTATACCCAAAATTTTAAAAAAGTAAGACACCGCTCCACTACTTACTATTGTTCTATCCTAATACACTTTCTCTTCCACATGTTAATCAATATTTAAGAAGTCTAATTGGATGGTTAGTTACTTTTTTAACCATTTTGCCAGCCTTAGAAAATGCAAAATCATCATGCCCCCTGATTGAGAAGTGGTAAATTGTGCATTATTCATTTTAGTCTTCCTAATCCTAAACTGAGGAAATCTATGCTTTATACATTCAGAAAGCTCCTCTATCTTTTATAAATATTTTTTTTACTTGCATACCAAACACAAGAAAATAATAAAAAACTAAACCAATTATTATCAAAAAGTATTTTCCATGGAAATGAAAAAGATTTTTCTCAGTACCCAACACACCCTTATTCCATCCTTGGACTCTGCTGGTAACTTTGTTGAACATGTTATTGAAGAAGTCAGTCTTCTTCCATCTTTATATATATGGGTTCACCAAGATATGTAATGGGAAAATTCTTGTGCTGAAATGTTGTCAATATCTTGATTCCTTTAATGAATCATGTTCTGAGAAACTTAAGGTGCTACCAGGAATGAAGACTTCTCCTTGTTAACCATTTGTCCAGAAACACAGCATCATTTTATCTCGCAGATTCAAGGTCAGCCGATGTAAATAAAATTGAACCATCAGCTTATAACAAATGAGCGATCGCAAGTCCCTTTTTATCTGCAACATCTAAAATAAAATCAGTATTCTAAGGTAAGCGGTTCAACAATCAGCAATATACACAGTGAAATCCCACAAAGTAGGATCTAGGGAGGGTAGAGTGTACGTAGACCTTACCACTACCAAAGATGATATTTTTGAAAGACCCTCGGCTCAAATATATCCACCCAGGTAAAAGAAGAAAAAGTATATAAATAGAATAACTGCTAAAATGAAGAACAATGTCAATCCTATAAGAAAAACAATAAAAGTAGCAAAATAATCGAAAAGCAATAATACCATAACCATAGTAGGACGACTAATTCTATGGCAAACCTAAAACCATCAAAAGAGATGACATTCTACCTCTACTAACCTTTTGGCTTAATACGCAAACTTCACTCCTTTCAAAAGTTGATGTCCTCGGTGATATAGAGTTGCGTCATATCCTATCTAATCATCTCTCCTCAATATTTTTTCGGTCTACCCCTACCTCTCTGTGTAATCCCTAAATCCAACTTCCCGCACCTCCTAACTGGGGTATTGATAGACCTCCTTTGTACGTGTTCAAATCATCTTAGTCTTTCTTCTCACATTTTATCTGCCACAGATGCCACCCCACCTTCTCCAGAATAACCTCATTCCTAATCTTGTTACTCCTAGTATGTCCACACATCTATCTCAACATCCTTATCTCTGCGACATGCATCTTCTGAACATGTGAGTTTTTGACTGACCAACATTCCATCCCATATAACAAAGATGGTCTAACCACCATTCCGTAGAACTTATATTTAAGTTTAGGTGGTCATACTCTAGAGCCAAGCCACCATCTCATCCATATTGCCCCAAAATTGGTTCAACAATCTGAACATTAATTCTGCACATATAACAATGAAAGAGGGTGAGAAGGAATTTGCCAGTCTCAGCCTTTCTAATAAGTTAAAAAGTCTATCCTAAATCAATTTATGTTGATTGAACAACAGATATTTGGTATCAATCTCTAGATCATATCTATCCACCTTCCATCAAATCCAAAATCCCTAAGAGTGTTGACATAAAAACAACTAGCACATTGTTGGGTATGCAAACTCCTTCCACATTGGTGGAAGAGAAGAAAATAAACCTATTTAAATAGGTTCAAACCAACCCATTAGTATGAGGCCTTTTGGGACGTTCCCAAAAACAAATCCGTGAGGGCTTGGCCCAAAGTGGACAATATCATACTAATGCAGGGTTGGGGTGAGAGTACGCGCAGTCCCTACAAGTGGTATCAAAGACTAGATTCGGAGGCCAGGTGTGATACCGCGACGTGTGCGGAGTCACCGGTGTGGCAAGTGATGGTACAGGGCATGTACCATTGAGTGATAACGGCGGTGCAAGATGATTTGGCAGATCAGATGGTAACCTAGCGATGTGAAGGTCTACGGCAATGCCTTGTGTCGAAAGTCTTTCAGACAAGACAAAAGGTGGACGGCCGGCGTGTCCCGCGGGTTTTTGTGGCGATACAAGATGGTGACAGATCTGAAATCGATAATCGCTAAAAGGGAGGTTAAAGGGAAGGTCACGAGATTGTGTGTGGTCGGAGTTTGAGGGGAGATTTGTTGGATATGCAAACCCTTCCCACATTGGTGGAAGAGAAGAAAATGAACTTATATAAATATGTTCAACCCAACCCATTAGTATGAGGCCTTTTGGAAGGTGTCCAAAAACAAATCCGCGAGGGCTTGGCCTAAAGCGGACAATATCATACTAATGCGGGGTTGGGGTGAGAGTACGCGCGGTCCCTATACACATGATATCATAAGCTTTCGACATGTCTAATTTGAACATTATGTTCTCTCTCCCGTATTAGACATGGAAATATTATTGACCTGATTGATTAAGAGTGATTATTTTTTCAGCATTGTGATTAATCTGCTGCTCAGAGTTTGACAATTATTTTGAAAGACACATGTCCTAAACTGATTGGCCTGAAGTTATATATAATGGCAACGTTTTGAACTTAGAGAAGAAGAACAAGACATGTGTATGTTAGAGACATAACTATATAATCCCCAGAAAAATAGGCTCTATTAATCCTATCAACATTCCCTTTACTTATATCCTAATAGACCTGATAAGATTTAACACTGAAATTATCAAGTTTGCTTAAAAAATCTGCAAACACAAAGAAGACCACCTCCTTAAAATCCTCTTTAGTAGGGTTGGCATCACTATCATCAATGACTTAAGGCAGACATCCCCATTGTTGCAGTGTGTTAATGTTAAGAATGCTAAAAGCTGTGAAAAAATTGGTTTCAGTCATAACATTTTCATCCCCCTACCACCTATGAACCATTCTGTTCTTTTATCTTATGTATGACAATCTCCTCCTCCTATTATCTGAAGAGAGAAAGGATTTGGTGTTTAAGTCTCTGTTAGTTGCCTATCTCAAATCAGTTTTTTAATCTCCAAAAGTAGTATTCCAACTTCGGGTGTTGTATCATCTCTGCATTCTTCCTATTAAGCAGTTCTCTGCCATATTCAACATTTAAATAATGCATTTCTCTTCACATTATAGAACCTTTTCCTCTAGTTTCTTGGTTCTATGCAACATTGGTGTTCTTCATGCTTAAATAAAAGGACCATAAGGATTATCCTGAGCATCTTGTTGTCATGCATTTCTTACAGAATTAAAAGAAAACAGGTTGTTCAATCCATAAATTGAAAAACTTGTCTTTGCCTTATGTCTTGTAGTATATGGTGAGTAACATAGGGGAATGACTAGACCATGTTCTACTCAAATGACTTACCTAAGTTTTTGGGAAGAAATTCAACTATTCATGGTTAACACTCTATCCAGCCTTTTTTATATTATGTATTTTGGTGTCCTTCCATTACACCATGTGAAAGGGGAACCAGAAAATGCAACATCCAACAAACATCAGTCTACATATCATTTATGAAAATGAAAGGAAAGCATGCATAGCACACCTTTTTTTCCATAGCATCAGTAATTACGTTGAAGTCATCAACTAAAGACTAGGATATTTTGAAAGAAGTAGTAAAACTCCTCAAGGAATCCTACAATGACATTCTCAAGTTGTGTTTTCTCTTTGTTTATGCTATTAATACTAAACGCCTAGTTTTGCCATCTACACTGATCTTGCAGGTTATTCTCGCATCTTGCCCTCTATTGGGTTGTTCATTGACATGACCTTCGCAGGTGACTCTGTCATCAAAGAAGGTAAACTCTGTCTCAAAATTAGACTTTTGCTTATATTGGTCCTTACTTTGTTTCTTTTAATGTGACATTTGGGATTCTATTAAATCCCTGAAGTGCTGGCACTTGTTTTCTTTTTCGTATGGTTAGTAACTGGATCTCTCTCCTTGTATGAAGACCTCAGTGCTTGAGTGAAGATTTTCTGCAGATATTATCCTTTTGATACATTGTTCTTTTTGGATTGATCCTACTTTGGCGGGGTTTCCTGGGTCGAAACACTAGCCTTGGCTGCAATGGGATGGTTCAGCTGGTAGATCATCCCAATTTTTCGGGCATTTTATATTGTATAATCAATATTAATTTTTTTAAAATCATCCTTTCGGTATTTGTATGGTTCAAGTAATTTTCGTTGTTTTTACTTTTAAAGTATCACCTCGAAATAACCATTGTTAAAACATTTCTTTCGCAATTGTGTTCTTGAAAAGTCACTTCAATTCTTCACCAACAAGTCAAGAATGTAAAACCTTGTTGTCGTATTGTTTGATCCAAAACTTTCAATAAGAGCGGTTGCATAGATTTTGTCATATTGTTTGATGGAATATCTATTATAGTATCTTTTAATATTACTCCTAATTAATTAAAGGCTAACTAAAGGGCAAAGGCCCAAAATGGCCCAGTCACCAGAGGCCTAGGACCTAAATTATATTTATATTTTAAAAATATTATAAAATATATTTATATATTAAATTCAATATGTTATTAATATAAAAATATATTTGCATACATGTAAGATTATTCTATTCAGTTCAGTTCAGGAATTTTTTAAATTTTTTTATAAATTAAAAAGACCATCCCAATTGTACAGGATAGTTATAGGCTTAAATAAAAGTCCACAATTTTATTTAAAAAATGATAAAAATTGGGTCAATAAGATTTGGTTCAGTTGATTTTTCATATTCTTGATTTATAATATTTGTTATAGAATATGTTCCTTCTTTTACTGTTGGGATTCTTTCCTCCTCTTGAACAATTTTAGATGTAGTTGCTCCCTCATTCTGCACCTTAGTAGTATTAGCCTTTTCTTTCTTGTTTGTCTTCTTTTTTCTTTTTAATGATTGTTTGTGTTGTCCCCTTTTTCTAAGTTTGGGCTGTAGGTTTAGCTGGAACATGTTGTTCATTATAAGAATACCTAAACACATATACATATGAGAACTACATATATGGCAGATTAAACCTCCTTCAATCTCTCAGAATTATGATGTTGTTCAGGTGAAAGAACTAACACATAAAGATCATGCAGGAGAAAATCTTCAACAGCATAAGCAGAAAAACAGAAATAATATGACTCAAAACTGCAAGCAAAATACTGAACTTTGGTAACAAACAAGTGCTCTTAAAAGATTATTTCAGAGGAGAGAAGTTCCTATTGGAAGTACCTTTGTTGTTTCAAGCAGAGAAGCCCTTCTTTTTGAATTATCCTTAAATGGACTCTATGCTGCACAAACCTGGATTAGTCAGGTCAATAATTACTGAATACCGGATAATAAGATCAAAACAGAGAGAGCACCTTCTCTGTTTCGAATTATCAAATGGGAAAGCACCAAAAAAAAATTAGGAAAAGACATCAGAGAAATTTCATTCATTTCGGATATGCTCCCTACAAGAAACCAACAGTTTCAGATATTGAGAAGCCAAACTAATCCCATTAAGCATGTCTATCTCTACAAACCAAGAAAAAAACCATGTCACTGTCTTATGCGGTCATCTATTCCTGAGATTTTGCATTGTAATAGATCTAAATCCAATAGCTAAAATACAAGCTCTTCCAATAGCTGACTTACACTCCCTTCACTAGTGCAAGAATCCTTGACAATGACTTCCCATGTATCAAAATCGAACCCTTTCTTTATCTTCTCCATCTCCTCCAAAAGAAAGCAAGCATCTTCAAGCTTCCCTTGATCAAGCAGACCAAGAATTAAGCACCTTACTGTTTCCATACGTGGAAAATGCCTGCTCATCAGCATTGCATTCAAAACCTTCAAACCTTCCTCAAATTCTCCTGTTTTACAAAATCCATCAACCACGATCCTGTATGTAGCTGCATTAGGATAGCAACCTGCAATTTGCATATCAACTAACATCCTATACGCCTCAGCGGTTTTACCTTCCTTACAGAAATAATTGATTAACATGTTGTATATCACAATGTCAGGCTTAACATGCCTTTTTTTCATCTCAACAAGTAAGCTGTTTGCCTCACCAATTTCACCTCGTTTCAAGAGATCAGTCATCAAAACACCATAATTGACTATTTTCAGCTTACATCCTTGGTATCCCATATCAAACATCAACTTCTTAGCTTCCTTATACTTCCCCAAAGAACATAAACCTTCCATCAGCAAAGCATAAGAAACTGCATTTGGCTTCTTTCCCTTTCTAACCATATCCTGAAACAGACATTTACCACCTTCAACATCCCCCCTCTTACACAAAAACCCAATTTGACAATTATAAGTCACCACAGTTGGCTCAATCTCTTTATCAAGCATTTCATCAAACAGTTGGCGAGCCATTTCCCAATCACCCTTCTCCAACCACATCTTGATAATAATGTTAAACGAAACTGAATTTAACCAGATACCCATCTTCCGAAAACTCCTTAACATCTCATTCGCATCATCAGAACGCCCATTTTCAACAAGAACATTCAAAAGTACATTAAAAGACTGTATACTACGCGAACAATTAAACGACCCTATTTTGTGAAAAAGCTCAACAGCTTTATCAACCAACTTGGCTTTCCCGTAATGTTGAATTAACCCAATAAAAAGCGTTTCTTTACATCTAATACAATGGGTTTGAAGATACCCAAGAAGGGTTTCAACAGCTTCAAAGTTTCGAGACTTAGCGAGCTTATACACAAGACAAGAATAAGTAGGGTAGTCATGTTTGAACCCCGTTTGTTGGTAATCATGGAAGAGTGAAAAAGCTTCATTTGGATCCTGGATTTGTTTGAGATCAGCAAGGAGTGGTATTGGCTTGCGAAGAAGGTTTCTTGTGGGCTTATGGGGCCTTTCAGTTTGAGGTGAAGATTTTGAGGCAGGTCTGTGAGAAGGATGATGACTGTGGTATAATTGGGATTGAAAATTTTGGGTTGTGAACTTCACAAGATTCTGAGTTTTGAGTCTTGAATCGATCATGGAAAGAAGAAGGTGTCATTCAAGTTACAGAAATCTTTTTGTCTTTTTAGTGTCTTATACTGAAAAAATATTTGCTCCTCATTTCAGAAACCAATCAAATTAAATCGAAGTTGAAAACCGAAAAACCTAAGTAGAATCTTTTTTTAATGAATGTGTGTCCCAAAAATTATAACTATGTATAAATCAATAGTTGAAAAAACTTATAAGATTGTAATTCCATTTTTTTAGGTTTTTCAATTTCAATATTTGATTGAATCTGACTAAATTTTAATTTCCACATTGCAGGATTCATTTCTAGGGACAATATTTTCAATAAATTATTTTTTCATTTAAGCTCAAACCCAAGACTTTTAGTTAAGGTAGAAGAGATCCCAAACCATCTCACCACAATTCATATCCATTTCTTCTCAATATTCAGAAGATAGGTTTGTTAAAATGACACAATAATAATAATAATAATAATAATAATAATAATAATAATAATAATAATAATACCTTAGTCGAAGAGTGTTTTGATAGATTCTTTAAAAACGAACTGCAACGCACGTTTGCAGAGACTAGTATATATAAATTAAAGAATGTAAAGTCTAGTATCTATTTGATGTAGGGAGTAACTCTCCATCTCACAAGGTCATATCTTTCTTTTTTTTCCCCAACAGAAACCTTAGCTGCCAATTTCCCTCACAATGCATCATCATCAAGTCGATAATTTTTGAGAAATATCTCAAAGCCTGATGTCACTGTAACTCGAACTCCACTCTATCTCCAGTAGCCTGGATGAAATATTCACTATTAGAGATATGATACTTCATGACACGATAATGGTGTTTCATTATAGTTTTATAAAACCAAAATCCAGAATTAAGAATTGATGTCATAGAGACGGGTGTTATGGTTGATGACTAGTGAAATGAAGGACGATAAGGTGTGGAGAACCGAGTTGAAACAATGGACTTGTTCTTGTAAGAAACATACCATGTGAGGGTGTCTAAGAACTGATATGCTGTTGATATTTCGAATGTGATCTTTGGACAGCAGAAGCCTAACATGCGGGATGCTCCTCCAACTCTCTCCGAGTGCTGGTTTGGAAGTACCTCTCTCACCAGCCACCATGTGATTCGTGACCTAGCATAGAATGGTAAATATTATAGTGAGGTCCACACAAGCGCGGAGCTATTGAAAAATTATATGGTGTATACAAGATCAAAAAGTAAAAATTTTTATGTATATAAGACAGGTATTGAATAGCTTCTTCATGTGTTTGCTTCTTTATATTTTGAATCTCATTAGTGACACTCCTGGCTACGCCACTGGATTCACAAATAGGATATTAAGAAACTTAACTGCCTATCGTTAAAGTAGAACTAGAATACTCCATATACTTATCCAGAAAAGTTCAGGTGGGTAATATGGGATCATGTGTAAGGGCAGCTCTCCGAATATGCGCGGGGACAGGGGAAGGGCCGGCCCACAAAGGTCTATTGTACGTAACCTTACCCCTTAGCACAGTTTGATGTGGGATCATGTGTATTAAATTAAAATTTACTTGTTGAGTCTAAAATGAACTATGTGGATTAACACAAAGCTGAAAGTGCAATTTTTAACAACCTGGCTTACAATTTGACAGGTTCATATCTCTGGCTTATGTGCTTAAATACACTGATCCAGTTGAAAAATAAGAAAAGAAAAATGATCCTTATAAGATAAAATAGCGTATGTCATGAAGATGATAGATATTATAGTAATAGCAACGAGAATGAAGAACGCTGAAACAAAGATATTAAAGATAATAGAAAAGAGAATTAAGAACGCTGAAACAAACAGAACATGTTAATGTTACGCTACTGTCAAACTTACCAAAATTGAGATATCATGTTCATGTGCTAATCGTTTTAGTAAAAATCCCGCTGAAACCATTAAAGCATGTCCTGTTTCACAAAGAAGGAACAATCCCTTTAGTTGTTACGTCGATATCAGTTGTCAAGAAGATTGTTTTATTTTGACATGTGGATACTCTTCAACTAAAGAAAATCAAAGAAAAAATCATAAGAGAACTCACCGAAAAAAAATAAAATGAAACATTATGTCTGAGAGCATACATCAACTAAGCCTCAATCCAAACTAGTAGCAATACTAGAAAATACAAGCCTAAATCTAGCCCAATAAGGGTTCTCATTGACCAAGAAGCTACCTCAAATAAATGAAAACGAAAAACTTCATAGTATAACTGCAAACTACAAGTTAATTCTTAAATTGCTTAATAAAGTAAGAAAATAGAGTAAGAAACAATCTAAAATTAATACAATAATCAGTTCATCCTACAGTGAGAAATTACCATGTGCACCACCTCCTCCAAGAATTGGTGCAATGAGTGATGATATTGAGTCAACGATAAGCATTCTTATGTGCTGATCTATCTGCATATCATACCCTCACAACTGAGAGCCTGAAGGACTTCTACTTAATTACGGGAAAAGACGATGAGGGTAGAGAAACTAGAGTTGTATCTCCAAAAACCTGAGATCTGAGATTGTTCTTTAGCTGATGAAGCACTTCAAACAGTGTAAAAATGTCAAACACTGACAAACATACTATGTTGTTCATTACTTGTTGAAGGGACTTGTCCACCTGAGAAAGAGAAGATGAGGTTGAAAAGTTGGGTACAACAACTTGCATGATAATCTCAGCAGCCATATTATTCATGCTGGACAAATGATAACGTGCATGGTACATCTCCAGTGATGTACATAAAAATTTTCTCAATGAATATCCTGATCAAAAGTAACTCCTGGTAGATGAGCAATGTGACACATGCCACTGAATTGGAGACAGAGGAAGCATACTCTATCTGACCTACCACAAGAAGTGAAAATCAAATTGGATAGTGAATCTATGCAAGCATACCTTTTTGATTCACATGTCAGCAGTAGAAAGGAGAAAAAATTTATCAACTGCTAACTTTATTTTCTTTTGTTAATTAGCACCACAGATATTCTCCAAAGAAGAAACTTCTTACAGCATGGTTCTTCTATTCAAATTTGTACAACACGAATTACGCATCATAAACAATAATCAGATGGTTCGGTGCAATCTATATTATGTATCAAACAATATAAAACATGTTATTATGACAGAGCTAGAGTAGTCATGATCATGACGAAAATCAAGTAGAGAGACTAAGCATTTGACTGGCTAACAATGTCCAAGATAGAGAATGTGCAGTCATACATAGAAATATCTAGTGATCTTAACCAGATGTTTCCACACTACACCATAACTTTCATTGGATACTTTGGTGTTCCGATCACATAAAGATTTGTGAAGCAAACTAAGGAAGGTCACAGAATAAGAGGATCTATAAATCAGTTTGTTTGGTAAGTTTAGACAATGCAAAGATATACAAACAAACAAAGTTAATCCAAAAGGCTAGAAACGTTTTGACCTCATCATAGGCAGAAAGATCTGATGTCTGAGTAACAACTTGAGCAACACGTTTTGGAGAGAAGGAATTTCCAGAGTCCAAGAAGATGATTTTGCCCCAGCTTTTTGCAACAGTTGAAGCAGCTTGTAAGCAAATCTAGACAAAAATATAATCTTGAATCAACAACAGAATTGAGAGCCAAAAGAGGCTTCAAACACGAAACATGCTTTCATAATTAGTCAGAAGATTTTTCTAACTTACAAGAAATAAGAATCAGAAATCAGCAGAACTTCCATGTCAATTTTTTTTTTTCAAATTATCAGTACCGCTCTTACTTGTGTTTTACCAGAGGATGATGTGCCAACTAGCTCCGTTACATATCCTTCTCTAAATCCACCATGAAGAAATGTATCTATGCTGATCCAGATTAGTCTTATTCATCAGTTATCTACTGTCAAGGAAGCTATAAAAGTATCGGGTGTTCAAGCATTGTTACCTTCTGCATCCAGTAGGTAAGAAGTGCTTATTCTGTAAAGCATCATTCAACAATTCCTGACCATCTACCCATGGTTGATGTTGCTTGTTAATGATAGTCAGAACCTGAGTGATGCCCTACTTACGTGTAAAAGAACGTACAGATCATTATAGGAATACCAAAAAGCCAGATATATGGAAACTACATATGTGGCAGATCAAACCTCCTTCAATCTCTCAGAATTATGATGCTGTTCGGTTGAAATCACTAAAACATAAAGATCATGCAGGAGAAAATCTTCAACTGCAAAAACAGAAATAATATGAACAAACTACATACAATTATAAGTATAATCCTATTTTCCAAATTAACTTTCTTACTTTCTATTTGAGGGTATGGTAGAATTATTTCCATGCCGTTTAGGAACACTTTTTCACTGCAATTCTTATTGCTTTTAGTTCATTTATTTAAAACCCACTTTTGTTCTAAGCAACAACAAAATTCTTCAAATAAGATGACTTTATCTCCACTTCTGAAGCCATAGTAGAACTTTAACTTTTACCTTAATTGAAACTGTTCTAGCAGAAAAAGTTCACAAACTCAGTTGTTTATGTTTTAGGGCTAGGTGGCATAAAAGTTTCAGTCTAACAAAATCATATCAGCATTAAGATATTGAAATGAAGTTGGACATGGATTTTGATTAGATTGTCAAAAAACATTATTTGTTCATGAAAGTTTTTGAAAGTTAATCTTCCACACAACTTCAATTTTTTTTTTTTAAAAAAATATATGTTTCAACAAAATCTATAGCCAAAACAGTAGCTAAGTCTTACCAATTAAACAAATCAATTTGAAATTATAAAAACTTTAAATCCTAAATCTGCGAATATATTTACATAAGAAATCCCCCAAATTTGTGAGGAAGATTGCATGGTAGTTTTCAATGTGATAGGAAATTGTTAGTAAAAATGAGAAAAAGAGACCTGAAATAATGGCGTGAGAAGCACAGAAATCGCGGAAATCGGAGTCGATTAATGGGTAATCACACTCCAAACACCTCAATAGCGCCATTGATATTTCCAATATTTCTCAATTCCCAGAGGGTTATTATAAACAACATGGACGGAACGCCATGAAACTGAATGTTTATTTAAATAAAAGAAAAAAAACGCAAAAAGTATTTAAAACACCAAAATTATTAATTTCGTTCAATTACTAAATGAGACAAGAGTAAAAAACTGAAAAAAGTCCATCATGGTACATGTAGTTTCAATTAGTTTTGAATTTTGGTGCTCGGTGTAATTATTTAATATTTTGATCAGTTTGGATTAGGTATGATTTATAATTTTATTTTGTATCATTATTATTAAAGATTTTCATTCTATGATCTCATTTGATGTAGCATTACTTAATTTGACAGATATTTAATAAAAAAAGATTTTTAAAATTTGTGATTTGAAAATTATTTTTAAATATTTGTGTAGGGGTAAATCATTTCGTTAAATTATTTTTATATATTTGTGTAGTTGAAAATCATTTTATTAATGATAAAAAGAGAATAAAAGTAAATTATTTTCAATTTGATTAAAATAATATTTTTTTTGGATGGACTAAAAAGAAAAGAATATCTTTTATCAGACGGCGAGAGTAATTTTTTGAAATAATTGGGAAAGATTCATGTAGCCGACCCAATTACAAGAATTGTCATGACAAAAATTGAACATTTGAGATGAGACATAACTTTTGGAGAAAAGCCTTGACATGTTTAGAATTTATTTTAATGCAGAAAGTGATGTTTAGAATTCAGGAAACAGCCTCACTACTTCTATGAGGTAGCGGTAAGGTCTGCGTACAAGTTACCCTTCCAAGACCCCACTTGTGAGATTACACTGGGTATGTTATTGTTGTTGTTGATGATGTTTAGAATTCAACCCTTTATGTTGACGATTATTAATATCAAGCAAAAGAAGCAGAATATAGCAAGAAGTAAATGAACATTGCTAGAGGTAAAACTTTCATCCAAAAAGTTAAATCAAATTTAAAGATAACAAAAGAGCAATTAAACTAGGATATAGTTATAAAAACTGAAGAGCCGCGAAGAAAATTGTTCCAAACACCATAAGGAAATCTAGAACAGTAACCACAATTCTGAAATCTCAAACCACTACTCTCTTATTGCCAAGTCTAAAGAACTGAAACTTGGTTGCGATCGATCACTTTGGTGGTGGGAAGAAAATCTCTTCTGCAAGTCTCTTGGAGCTGAATTGCTTCTCTACATCTGCTGAAACCTTGAATGCAGCCTGCAACACTTGTGGGGATAGAGCCTTCCATGTTGAAGT
>JAOTQJ010000007.1:25786842-25826552 GCA_025642045.1 Solanum sejunctum | reverse complement strand
GGTAATGTCTGCGTACATTACACCTTCCCCAGACCCCACTTGTGGGATTATACTGGATATGTTGTTGTTGTTGTTATATATATATATATATATATATATAGAGAGAGAGAGAGAGAGAGAGAGAGAGAGTACACACTTCATCTTTCTCTGAGAAAATTATATAAATATATTATTTTTATCAGATTCTGTCTGTTAAAACCTGAGATTTTATATCTATTTCATATTCATTGCAAAAAAATAGCTAGGCATTTTTATTTGTCTTCTATTTTAGCTTTTCTCTTTGCAACAAAGGATAAAAATAATTATTTTAGACATTGTAAATTGTAATGTGGCAATTAAAATGAGGTGGTTAAGGAAGAATATGTATAATTGATATTTACAGGGAAAATGACACTACCAAATGTAATTTAGTTTAATTCTTGACTGAATAGATATTAAAAAAACTAGCTTATTAGACATACCTTCATATCATATATATTTATTTTATTTTTATTTATATTTTAAATGATTACATATTTTTATCACCATTTGAGAATTTTCTATCGTATTAAAGAAGACAGGGCTAGATATATGTACTTTTATTACCAGATACACTAAAAGTGAAGCGAGATAGTCATCCAGATACTTGTGAATCACACTAGATATGTATATATGTATATTTCTAATATGATTAGCATGTATCTGAGATATCATACATATAAGAGAGTGGCGAGTGAGATGGGAGGAGTTGAGAAAGATTTATCTATGTATTTCAAATATGCAAATATACTTGGATATAATGTATTTAGGCCAAATTAAATCAAAGTTCTCACCCTATGTATCGCAAGATACATGTATCTTGACGCACCAAAATTTGTGATATTGCAAATTAGAATATATTTGAATAACTAACTCTGCTCCTAAACTAGATGGATGTTTGTAAGTTTTCCATGTTATTTATAGATTAACGTGAATTGTGATTTGAAGCCTTCCATTGATAGCTAGAAATTTCAAGTTTAAGCTCGTAGCAATGAAAAAAAATTACTGAAAACCCCTAGAGAAAAGGTCGTACATGCATGAGTCCAGATGTAGTTAGATTCTAAATTCTAATAATATCAATACTAGGTGATCTTTTTTTTTAAAAAAAAATGTTATTTATTGTAATTCCACAAATTCAAAGCTGAAAATTTCGAATAGTTTGTGAAATTAGAGGTATATGCTGATATACAAAAATATATACAGAAGATACACAAAAATACAGACGAAACATAAAAATATACAGAAGGATATATCTATCCAAATATTTCTCTCTTGCCTTAAAACCCAATTTTCACATATTATTCAGTGTATCATCAGTAAAAAAATCACCATAATACTATTTCAAACTAAAAAAGAAAAAGAGGAAAGGGAAAAAAGAAGATATCGAGAATTTCAAATACTAGTTCCCAAAAATCAAAGAGTAACCCTAATGGTGGAAACATAATTCTATTAATTTATGGTTAATACTATTTTTAGTAGACATGTAATATAAGATTTGAGATCCACGTGTAATGCATATGTCAAAAAATAAATACCTCAAGAGTCATAACATTGAACTTCTGCTTTGTAGGATACAATATGTGTTTTGTGAGCTTTTTTTCATCTCAAGCATAATTTGAGTTTCGAGCATAAGTTTAGTAGTATGAACATGTTAACGCATAGGGTTTTAAAACTAAACTCATGCTTTTTAAAACATAATTTATTGCTCGAGATATAAGTTCAATTTTTGTTATTAAGTAATAATATCTAACACCCCATTTTTTAAGCTAATATTGAGCCATCCTTCATATGATAAATGATTCTAATTGATAATTCTTAATTGAGCATAGATGTTAAAGTCGATTTCTTAGTGCGGGAATAAAATTGGATATGATATGAGGTCGTAGTTCTAATGTAAGATTTTATAAAAGTTAGGTGAACCAATGACTTGTAGGTTGTATATACATGCTAGGAACAATTCTTAAGTATTTAAAATATATTAGGTGTCATTTAGAGTCATAAGAGATCTTTTACACCAAGCTAAGTCCAAAGAATTTATAATAACTAAGTTTTCGTATGAGTCGATAGAAGGGTCAACTTCAAATGACCATATTTCCTAAAGTATATTATGGTAACCCATAATATATCAAATCAAAGATATTTGAATTAGTTTTTCAACGCATCTCATTTCGCCTTAATCAGAGTTCAAAGTAGAAAGTTATGAATATTTTAGTGAAGGGGGGCAGAGCTATCCGAAGGTTCGTGATAACTCCGCAACACAGACCAAACGCGGACCCTCACTGATAGCATGACATTTTTTTCCCTTTTATTTTGAGGGTACTTTTATCCTAAAACCTTTGGTGGTCTATTTAAGGTCCCAAAATGCATAAAACATCAGTTTTCATAGCCAAAATCCTCTCCCTTCACTCCTAAAGATAAACGCTCAAGAATCATCAAGAAAGTCATCAAGTTAGGATTAATTTTTAAGATTCATTCTCAAGGGTTTCAAGAAGACAAATTCAAGAATCCCAAGAAAAGATTTCTTGATTCTTCTTTTTCAAGAATGCAGGGTTCGTTATCAAGACTCTAAAAATTCTAAGTCAAGAATTCAAGAATCAAGGAAAAGTCCTTCAAATAATGTCTTTCCAAGTTTTTTCTTTCTAAAGGAACTAACGAGCTCGAGGATTTTCTCCAAGAAAGCTAGTATTCATCCAAATTCAATTGTAATGTCAACTTTCCAGGTATGTAAGACTAATCGAAAACATGGGATTGTTCTTCTATGTGCCCCATAGATGGTCTTAGATGAGAGTTGAAGGTTCTTGAGTCTACATACATGATTCTTGATTATTTCTTGAGAAATTATATTTATTATATGCATTTTCATACGTTGATGATCATTATAAACTTATTTTCTTGAATTGAATATTTCCATGAGATATTACATAAACCCTACTTATTATTTCATAAAGATTACATGAATAAAAATAGAGAATGAGTCTAGAGCCTTGATTGAGAATATTGATAGAAATTGTGATTGTGAATGCGAGAACAATGATAAATTAATAGAACTTGATAGTCCCTTGAGTCTCCATAAATAAACTCTAACAATTTATCTATTCGATTGTTCCCTAATAATGATTTCTAAGCCCTGAGCTATTGATTGAAGATTGAGGATGATGACATTGATATCCTTAGAACCTTAAGGAGGTTGAACGTAATCTTAAAGGAATATTTTCAAATTCCATCGAGTTAATGAATGAATAATAAATCAATGTCTTAGTCCGAAGGATACTAAATGATGACAAAGGATGGATGTTAACGTTTATGAGCATGTTGAGTCTACAGGAGAAGTATTGAGTACAAAAATGGGTAAGAGTGTGTCCTACTCGAACTCATAACTACGTGGCCAACGTAAATGAGGATTGACCGTGAGCAATGGATGTTTCCTCAGTCCCAAAAGAGGATTTAATGTTATTTCTATTTTGAATCCGATGATGTACGCCTTCTACCTTAACAAGGTACTAGGCAGATGCTGTAACGGCATCGCTTCGTTGTATCATCACTGGTTTATAGGTGATGGGTGTAGGTCCGAAACTCCCATATATGATTCCCTCTTGATAGTACTCTGATATTAATATAATGGTATAAGGTGATGGATGTGATGGGTCATTGTCTACTCTATATTCTTTTTTTAGATAGACATTTGACATGTTGACTGATTTCTATATTGAGTTGATTGCTATTGTCATATTATTCTATCTATTTTGGTTTCACTCAGCTATTTTATATACCAGTATATTCCACCTACTGACGTCCCCCTCTGGGACTGCATCGTTTCATGATGTAGATACATGATTTGGAGATCGTCAGCAAGCGTATTGCTGAGGATTTGAGACGTTCAGCTGATTGGTAAGCCTTCCTTATTTCGGAGGATTCTTTGTATTTATTTTTATCTTGCTTTGGAGTTAGATTTACTTAACTTTATTTTGATTGAGGTAGCCATGAGTCTGTCATTGGCACCACCTGATAGTGATAGAGGTTTCATAGGCTAGAGTCGAATGTTGACGTAAAGACTTGTTGAACTAATTTCTTTCTACTAGCCTTTTATGATACTATTATGTTGAGACTAGATTAGATGATGATAAGCCCATTTATTTTCCTTATGTCTTCCACTGATAGTAGATTGTATGAATGAATGAATGTGATGAGGCCAAGTGGTTTGCTTGAGGACTAGCAATAGCTTCTGAGTGCCGATTACGTCTAGGATACCCTCCCGGAACGTGACATAATAACAAAAAAAGTTAAACTACATATTTAATAAATAAAATTAAATACCACCTCAAAATAAGATGGTTTGCACCAAAAAACTTATCTTACATGGGCACTACTAACAAACCCATATTATATTTTATTATACGCCGTTTGGTTTACGTACTCAATTTTGTATTTCTCTCTTATCTACCCATTTAAATAGTTTAAATTCCTTGGAGAATTTATCTATTTGTTTAATTTTTTTTCTTATGATTTTATATTTATACAATGGGTTAAGCAGCGGACAAAGTTGCTCAGGCTTAATAGAAAAATCTGGCTTTATTTTATTAAAAAGAAAAAAAAAACATAATAGCATTCTAATATTTTTCGTGATCTAGTTTACAAAATATCGGGCAAATATATATGTTTTGTATATTTAATATAATTTACATGCAATACTTCCATATACATATACTATATATAGAGAGAGTTAATATATATTTTGTATACTTAAACTAGCTTTCATAATTAAGTCTGGCCACCAACAGAAATATAAGAAGACCTTTAAAAAATATATGGGATCCAAAGATAAAATATAAAGGTATTGTTGAAAAAATATATAAATTTTTTTTCTTGAACTGCTAAAATGATAAGATGGAAGGAGAAGTTATTTAGATTAAGATTTTTGATTTATAAGTCAAAATGAAAATTTGTAGGAAAAATATAAGCGAGATAAGAACAACGGGTCGTATCTTTTGAGAAGATTTTATCGGAATTGTCAAGCCACTAATGATTTATTGTTGCTGCCCAAGATCTGATCCGTTTTTCTAAGAATACGGATGCTGATTCACAAACCAAATGTCCTTTGTATACCTTGATGGATCAAGAATAGAAAATTCTTTACTGATTCTTTTGAGTTTAATCTCACGATTTAGAAGTCAGATAAATTCAAAGATCGTATCTTGACTTTCTTTCTTTCTACAATTTCTATTTCTATCGACTTCCTTTCCTTGTTTTTCTCTTTCTCTCTCTCGCTAGGAGTCACTCTCCCACTAGGAAACTAACTCCCAAGGAATCTCACCCACTAGAAAAACTAACTCACACTTGGAGCCAACCACCTTCCCATTATAAGGGAAGTGGTTGGGCGGTTAAAACTGCCACTGAAAGGATAACAATTGTTCATCCTTATCCTTTAAAATAAAGTTGAACAGTTAACTGCATCATCATAAATAAACCACATACTCGGGTCGGGTCAAGATTTGGATCATCTCAATCTACATGTGCGACCCATGATCCCAAAAATTTTACATCTCCCACTTTGCACATGGCGGACAAGACCTGAGTCAATATCACATTAACCTTATATGCAATTCATACGACAAAATGGTTCGCGCGACCTGTGAGCATAAAGGCTTGCCTTCAAGGTCTTATAAGCCTTTAATAGGAATTCAATCACGTACGGAAAGAATTCACTATCAATCATGAGGATATCTATACTCACAATACCCTAGATTTTAACTACTCCACTAGTTAATCATCTTATCCCTCATCTCTTCAAGAGGCTGACTCGCGAGTCCAAATTTAATCCTATTTTTCATAGTCTTCCCTTTCTACTCGAATCTGTCTATTTTGAATCAACTGCTTTCCCAGACATGCACGCATTATCGAATCATACGTGGCTATTAGTAACATGCTAAAGTAGTACCATCGATCGAAATTTCAAGAAACAGTAAAAAGTCAAAGGATATTCAATTGAAAAATTCATTTATGACTTTTCAGGGTCTCACACAATGAAGAAGCAAGGATCATTATTTCATTAACCCTCTTGTCACATAACACACGTGGTATGAAACATGTGTTACGATGTTCTCACCTTACACAGGCGCATGTGTCTTAATCCAACATCGTACAGACCTTTGTCTAGACATTCTCAATGTCTAAACTGAGTTCCTCTCAACAATTATCTTCAAACTCATTTTCCAGAGAGACTCTTGTCTGGTTTTCAAAAAAAGTCTAAAATGCGGCAGTGATACATTATCTCTTCACGTACCCTGACGTAAGAGGCGATTGCTCGTGTGAAAGAGCCAATCTCATGACTTGTTTGACACATTCAATATCAACATATGCCTTCAAGATATAAAACAATCTTATATCAATGAGAAAGATATAACAACAAAGTTATATTACAATACAAATCACATCTTACGTAAGTCTAGAGACTTAATATTTTTCTCAAACAGGTCTCTTGATATCGCCTTCGTAAAGGGATTAACTACCATTTCACGAGTAGGAATGTATTGTAAATTCACTTCTCCACTTGCTACTATATGTCTTACAAAATTATACTTGATATCAATGTATTTGATTTCACTGTGATACTTAGAATCTTTTGTATACATTTTATATAGCCTCTTGACTATCATAATATAAAAAATTATAGATCCTTCAGATTCTTTGCAATACACAAATGTTCAAAAAATCTCTTGAACCAAACAACTTACTTGTACTGTAGACGCACTATCCACGAAGTACTAGATTCTTTGTTACTCTCTTCACAAAAATGGCACCACCATTTAGTAAGAACATAACAGATGTTAATATATTGATCATCACTATTTGTATAACCTCTTACAACTAGTCTACAATTCACTTTAGATATTAGAACATTCTCTTCACTGCCTTCCAATGATCTATTCTGGGATTAGATTGACACCTGGTTACCAGACTAATGGCATAACACATATCTAGTCTAGTACACATCATAATGTACATCAGACTCCCAATAGCACTAGAATATAGAACTATACTTGTTCCTTCTCTTTTTCACTTCTGGAACACATTTCAAGGCTTAAAGTTTCACCTTTATATATTCAAGTATCTATGGATTTGCAACTACTCAATTGAATCATTCTAATATTCATAATATCGATATCTTAAGAGAAACTCAAAGATTTCTTGGAACGGTCTCTATGGATCTTAACACCCAATATGTAGTCAGCTTCACCCATATCTTTCATATTAAAATGACTTTAAAAATCATGACTAAATAGTTTTTAGATACTCTATATTATTTTTAGCCAATAGTATATCAACCACGTAAAGAGAAAGAATTACAAACTGTCTCAAACTGTCTTTTCTTGGCCTTTAACAATGAAACATACAGGTTATACCATGTAAATTTTTATGTTTTATACTCCATTGAGAAAAACAGTCTTCATATCTATATGATGTAATTCTAAATCTAAATGTGTAGCTATAGCCAAAAGTAATCGAATGGAGGTAAACTTCACAACTGGTGAAAAGGTTTCTCATAATCTATCCCAGTTTCTTGGGTAAAAACTTTTGCCACCAATCGAGCCTTGTATCTCTCTATTGATCCATCCAATTTATGCTTAATCTTGAGAATTTGCTTATTCCCAATAGATTTACGTCCTTGTACAGGGTTAACTAGATCCTAGACTTTGTTAGTTTACATGGACTCTAATTCTTCTTCCATCGCTTTCAACCATTTATCATTTTCAGGACTCAATCAAGCCTCAGTCACAGAGTTAGGTTTATCAAACCCCTTAAAAGATACCAGGAAAACATAATCCTTAATCATGTAAGATTGTTTAGGCACTCCTTTTCTTGTACTTTTACACAGTTGAAATTTAAATTTCTCTATAGGAATTTGGGATTCAAAACTCCCACTTGGACCAGAAATCATCTATTGATCATTTGCTTCATAGATCGCATCTAATGTCATTCTTTGGTCTTTTGAATTCAACACTTTGTACAGAGTCTCACCTTCAATTACCTCATTCTTTTTTGTAAACACATTTTCCAAAAATTTGACATCTCGTGATTCAATTTCAGTCGCACTTTCATGTTCTGACTCATCAATGAACACGTACCCTTTGGAGCATTCTGAGTATCTAATGAAGATGCATTTATTTCCTTTTGGATTTAAACTACCAAACTCACCAAGATGATCTTTAATGAAAGCAGCACAACCCCAAGGTCGTAGATCATCTACGTTTGTTTTATGACCAGTCCAAAGTTCAAAAGGAGTAGAAGTTATTGATTTAGAAGGCACTTTATTCAAAATATAGGCTACAATCAATAATGCATCTGCCCAAAAGGAGATAGGTAAATTTGTCTTTGTTATCATTGACCTTATCATATCTAATAATAAATACTCAACAGCCTAATTATGCCATTTTCGTTACATAACTCTTCAAATTAATTTGACAGATATTCACATACTTGCTCGGTTTTCAAAACCATAATCCTTTTATCCAATTAATTTTCAACTTCATTCATATATCTCTTAAAGCAATCTAATGCTTCAGATCTATGAGAAATCAAGTAGACATAATTGAAGCGCTTGAAATCATCAACGAATGCAATGAAATACGTGGCACCAGACCTTGCCTTTACATTCATTGGATCACAAATATCAAAACGGATTAACTGAAGTGGGAACTCAACTCTTTTAGCTTTCCCAAATGATTTTTTACATAATCTTTTCAGCAAGACAATTTTCACAATTTGGCAATTCAATTTTCGATAGAGGACCCAAATGTCCTTTTTTTGCCAATCTATTCATTTGTTCTTGCCCAGTGCGATCTAATCTTACATGCCATATAACAACATCAATATTATTATTACTTGAAGAACATGCCATTACTCAATGGTCTACTTCATAGTCATGAATTGAAAGATTATAAATAAAATGATGAAACGATCATATCACAGTCTAAAACCACACAAATCATTATTTGGTGTTATTCTAATACTATTGTGACTAAAAAAGCAAATTGAAACCATCATCTAAAAGCAATGAGACAAATACTAAGTTTTGTCAGATCTTTGGAGCATACAAAACATCATGTAACATCAAGGATCCGCCACCATGCAAGTCTATTTTGCAAGTGTCTATTCCCTTGACTTCTAGTCTTGCATTATTCCCCATATAAGTCCATCTAGATCCAAATGTAACTCAATGAAACTCCTTAAATACTTCTCGATCTCAACTTAGTGTTTGCAACATATACAACACTTAGAGATATGTTTAGGAATGCTATCTTTTTCGGTTCAGTACACTCACTAGCGAAATGCCCAAAAACTTGGTAATTGTAGCACTTTAACTTGCTTTTGTTCCTTTTTCTTCAAAAAATTTTTGCCTTTCTTGGAATATGATTTGTGCTTTTTCTCAGAGGGTCCTTCCTCGGTCACCTTATCCTTTCCTTTCTTCTTCCAATATTTCATGAGTTTGAAGCTTGAAGATTTTATACCACTTGATTCAGCCACAAAGGCATTAGCATTAATTTTAGCAGCACCAAGCCACTCGTCTTCAAGTTCAACATGTCGTGCAACATTAGAAAGAAAAAATTACATTCTCATTATGGGTCAGGTTAACCTTCAAATATTCCCAACTATTGAGAAAGGATTGGATCACTGCTTGAACCTATTGCTCATCAGACAAAATATGACCATTATTCTTAAGTTGTGCTATCATGTTTGACATCACCCCAAGGTATTGCTTGATAATTGATTATAATGTTTTCTCAAAGTATCAAACTTGATAGTTAGCTGTCTCAGACGGGTCACAAAAGTGCCTCGATATATTCCTCGCAAGTGCATTCAAATTGCATGAGCATTAAGAAATTTCTCACATTCAGGAATTATTTTATCAACGAGAGAGCTTATAATTATTCTACATGCAATGGAATCTGTCATTTTTCAGGCTTTATAAGTTTCAAGTTCTCTTCTGTGTTGAGCAGTGTTACCCTCTTCTGTCTGACAAAATACATGGTTTATACTTTCAAGCGCATTTTGCTCGTCTAGGACATATCATATGTTAGGACTCCTGATGTCGTCATTATCACCATCTAGTTTCTCGCATTTGTTTAAGTCAACAATAATACTATATTATACCATGTCTATAGCTTAGAGACATTTATGTAAGTACACTCATCAATCAGGCATGTATAAATATACATTCAAGCAAATTAATTCTAATAATGATTTCACATATAGTGTAAAAGCTAAAGGGTATTCAAAATATTCAATCATCATTTACACTTCAAATGTTTAACTAAAATAAGAAAATAATTTCTCAAAGTATATTAATAAAGACTTATTCACAACGATAACTAAGTCTTAGATCATTATCATATTTCAATATACCAAGAAACCACAAAGATTTTAAAATATGACAATACTCATATATTCATATCAAAGAGAGAAACAACATATAACATTTGTTCGAATAAACAAACTAAATAAGTTTATGAGTCACTTGTAATAAAGTCCTCCCCATTTAAATTTGAGATAACATACGTATATACACAGTAAAAGATTCGCTAGGCCAAACCTCGTGATATACTTTAATCAATCTCTCTTTCCATAGTTCACATAGGGAATCTACTAAAATAGTCAAACATTCCCAATCTGAGAGCTCTATACAATCTTTCAGTTCTATACATTTTAATTCAAAATTTTGAATAAAACTAGCAACTGAATATGTTAGGGATATCTTAAAAGACTTGAACTCTTTTAGTTTCTTCTCTCTTTCCCTTCGAATAGCCCTTTCATTCCTTAACAAGTCTTATGTCATCCTAGGGACACCACTTCTTATGATCTCTCGTCCTCGAACGCTTATTTTTTGAGGATGCGTACTTCCACTTTTCCTTGTAACTCGACATCTAGAACTCCCCTTAGAGTGTCTCGAATTTGTTCTTGTTCAGCCATATCTGAAATAAGAACTAGGAGTCAGAAACACACTTTAATGCGATAACACTTGCCACAAATTTCTGATAGAAGGCATATATATCATAAAGGGCTTGAAGGTATGAATATATATTGATTGAATAACATCATTATCCAAACACTTCAATCAATCACAATCTATTCGTTTTAAATCCATTCGGCTATTAAAATACCTTTCCAAAAAATCCAAAATGAATAGATAATGAAAAATAATATTTGAGTCAAGAATGTTAACAAGTGCAAACCAAAAATCACAAAAAACAGCATCATATTTTTAAAATAAATTCTCCAAAAATACTATTTTTTTAAAAAATCATATCATATTTGATTTACAATCGTTTTTCAATTGCAATACATATACGGAAATCTCAAATCGAGTAGATCATGAAAAACATAATTATGGGCTGAAAAACAGAACTGGAATTTTCAAAAAATTCGCAAAACAGAAATAGATTCAATTTTTAAAACGCAGTGAAAAATCTATTCAACTTTAGAAAGCCATAACTCACTCATTTTAAACAAGAATAGTATTATAATACCAATTCGGAATCGTCAAAACAACAAGCATGGGTTTAAATAAAAATCAGGCCCAAAATAGCAATCAATAGACATCAAAAAGGGCTAAAATTGAATTTGCCTATGTGAAAAAATGCAAAAATCGCACCAAACATCAACAATCCATGTATATAACTATAAATAGGGCATATGATCATGAAATCAATCATCAAACAACCATGCTCTGATATCATTTGTAAAAAAAATTATATGTGGGGCAAGAACAACGGATCGTACCTTTTGAGAAGATTTCACCGGAGTTGTCAAGCCACCAATGATTTATTGCTGTTACCCAAGATCTAATCCGTTTCTCTAGAAATACGGATGTTGATTCACAAATTAAATGCCTTTTGTGTACTTTGATGGATCAAGAATACAAAATTCTTCACTGATTCTTTTGAGTTTAATCTCACGGTTTAGAAATCAGATAAATTCAAAGATCATATCTTGACTTTCTTTCTTTCTGTAATTTCTGTTTCTATCAACTTCTTTTTCATGTTTTTCTCTTTCTCTCTCCCACTAGGAGTCACTCTCCCACCAGGAAACTAACTCCCAAGGAATCTCACCCACTAGAAAAACTAACTTACACTTGGAGTCAACCACTTTCCCATTATAAGGGAAGTGGTTGAGCGGTTACAACTGCCAATGAAAGGATAACAATTGTTCATCCTTATCCTTTAGGATAAAGTTGAACAGTTAACTGCATCATCTTAAATAAACCACATACTCGAGTGGGGTCAAGATTTGGATCAGGTCGATCCACATATGCGACCCATAATCCCCAAAATCTTATAAAAGTCAATCTAAACAGACTAATGAAAAGTGAATTCAACTAATTTTAATTCTCTCTTTAATTATTGAAGAAATTAAAAAATTTAAATTATTAAAGATATTCATAAATTAGAGTGTGATATTTAAAACAGATAATTTCACAAAAGATAAGATAAATTAAAAAGTGTGACAAATAAAGTGATTAAAAAAAATAGCATTTTAATGTGCACATGCTTCTCAAGGTTTAATGCAAGCTTGAAATGATTTTGTTAGTCTTTGTGCATGTAAGCTCGTTGTATTACCAAGATTGTCAAAAGTATAATATTGTTGACAAGAACTTTATTGAATATCGTTGGGAAAAGTTTAAAACTAGCAATTTTAAATAAAGCACAAACAATAACAATAATAACATATTTAGTAAAATCTCACAAGTGAATTTTGAGGAGGGTAGAGTGTACACAGACCTTACCACTATCTCATAGTAGTAGAGCGGCTATTTCTTATGAACCCTTGTCTCAAAAACCCATAAGCAGAATAAACTAGATGTGATAAAAAGAAAATGAAAGGAAAGGGAACAAAAAGAACTCTAATAACGAAAAACACATGACAATATGTACTATAATAGAATTAACACATATACGACAGATAATGACAACACATGATGTAAAACACGACTACTCCTGCTACCCTACTATACCCCAAGGCCAGACAACTACCTAACCCTACCAACCACTTAGCCTGCTACTCTAATTTGCGACCTTCATACCTTTCTATCTAAGGTCATATCCTCGGTGAGATCAAGTTTCGTCATATCTTGTCTGATCACCTCCCCCTTATACTTCTTTGGTCTACCTCTACCCCTCCGTACAATTCCCAAACCAACCTCTTGTACCTCTTAATAAAAGCATCGGCACTCATTCTCTGCACATGTCCAAACTATCACAGTCTCATTTTTCTAATCTTATCAGCCACAGGGGCCACCTCTAGCTTCTCCCGAATGGTCTCATTCCTAATCCTGTTACTCCTGGTGTGACCACACATCCATCTCAACATTCTCATTTCTACTACATGCATCTTCTGAACATGTGCATTTTTTATTGGCCAATACTTCACTCCATACAACAAAGATGGTCTAACCACCATTTTGTAAAACTTACCTTTGAGTTTATGTGGTATCTTCTTATCACATAATACTCTAGAGGCAAGCCTCCATTTAGTCCATGCTGCCCTAATATGATGTGTGACATCATTGTCGATATTGTCACTACTCTAGATGATGGACCCCAGATACTTAAAGTTTTTCCTCTTGGGGATAGGTTGAGTGACAAGCCTCACATCAATGTCTGCTTCATCCCTAGCAACATTGAATATGCAGTCCAAGTATTCTGTTTTGGTCCTGCTCAGTTTGAATCCTTTGGACTCTAAGGCATGTCTTCAGGCTTCCAATCTATCATTAACTTTAGCCTGAGTCTCATCAATCAGTACTATGTCATCAACAAATAACATACACCATAGAACCTCCTCCTGGATAGATAGCATCAGCTCATCCATTACCATGGCAAACAGGAAAGGGCACAACACAGATCCTTAATGGAGTCCCATCTTAAGAGAAAAATACTCTAAGTCTCCTCTCACCGTTCTTTTTTGAGTTTTGGCTGCATCATATATGTCCTTAATTGCCCTGATATATGCCATTGGGACACCTTTCACCTCTAGACACCTTTATAGGATATTCTTTGCAACTTTGTCATAGGCCTTCTCGAGATTAATGAACACCATATGAAGGTCCTTCTTTCTTTTCCCATATTTCTCCACTAACCTCCGAACAAGATAAATTATTTTAATAGTCGACCGTCGTGGCACAAAGTCAAATTGATTCTCCGAAATAGATATTACTCTTCTCACCCTCATCTCTATCACTCTCTCTCAGACCTTCATAGTGTGACTTAACAACTTGATACCCCTGTAATTGTTACAGTTTTGAATATCCTCCTTATTCTTGTACAATAGAACCATTATACTCTTCCTCTATTTATCAGACATCTTGGCATTCTTCATAATAGCATTGAACAGTCTAGTCAACCACTCTATGCCATTTTCGACTATGTTCTTCCAAAAATCTACCAGAATCTCATCAGGTTCGATCGCACTCCCCCTTTCATCCTACTAATAGCCTTTCTAACCTTCTTAACTCTGAACCGCCAATAATAACCAAAATGACAATGACTTTCAGAGTGTGCCAACTTACCCAGCTTAATATCTCTATCTTCTTTTTCATTTAAGAGTTTATGAAAGTTAGCTTGCCACCTTAGCTTAATGGAAGTGTCATCCATCAACACCTCACCCTCCTCATCCTTGATGCATTTCACTTGGTCCAAGTCGCGAGCTTTCCTTTCTCTCTTTTTAGCGAGTCTATACAATCTCTTGTCCCCGCCTTTATCACTTAACTTCTCATATAGGCGCTCAAACTCTGCTGTCTTAGCACTTGTCACCGCTCTCTTTGCTTCTGACTTAGCCGTCTTATAGCTCTCCTTAAGCCTTCACTTTTCATCTTTATCCCTACACTCCAACCATTTCGTATGAATACGATTTTAAAACATACACGAAATATTCACTTCATTCACTTTTACCTGTTATAATTTTATTTATCGAGATCAAACTATATGAACTTTGACCAATATTTTAAAATACATTTTTTTTATCATAGTAACATGAGAATGACTGCAACTTATAGTATTTTTCGTATATTTTTCAACCAGATAAATTTTAAATTTAGATACTTCAATTTAGCTTTGCAATTTAATCAACTTGATCTCAAAATGTGAAACAACCACAAGTAAAAATGAATAAAGAGAGTATGATCTACCAATCATGTTACTAAAACAAGGTTTATAAATTTGTTACCAACCATATTTATGATTTACTTCTTAAATATGTGGCAAACTCCATTTAATTTAATTGACAAAGTAAGAAACACATCTAGTTTTCTTTTAAAGTATTTACCCAAAGCTTTAAGAGCAAATTTGTTACATTAATTGCTGCCATCTATAGATGTGGCATAAATATACATGAGAATTTGATATTTCATTTTAATTATCATGTACTTCTCTCTCCTTTTCTATTTTATATAATATTATTTAATTTAGCATAATATTTAAAATTAAGGTGGACATAAATATAGAAAAATTTAAAAAAAATGAATAGAATTAAATTGAATTAATTTGATTTTTTGGTGTCAATTCTTCAGTATGGTGTCAGCTTTTTTTCGGAAACTTTAATTCTTCGATTTAGTGTTCAATGCAAAGGTCTCGAAATCACGGTATACCAAAAAATTAATGTTTTATTAAATAAATTTAAAATAATATTTCAAATTATTTAATATATTTTTGAATTTTCAGTTTTGACCCAAAATATTTGATTTTTAACGCAATAGCCCAACCCAAATATTTTGGACTATACACTGTTTTTAGTGCTTGATGTACACTGTTTAGTGTTTATAGTGCAGGATGCGTTGTTTATAGAATTTAATTGAATGAACTATTTCTTATGCAAATGACTAAAATTTTACAGTGATCATCTTTTGTATCAAACCATAATCTTATAAGTTGTAATATTCTATTTCAATTGTATTCATCATTCAATTCTTAGTCTTACAGTCGTATGACCTATATTACACAAAATCGATAAGTCATAAATAAAAAAACTATTTTAAAAATACCAAATAAATCAAATCAAGGTTCAAAAAATCAGACCAAACCAATCAGTTTGGTTCGGAGTGTGCTCCACACTTTTTTAAAATCGAACACCAAAAAATCGAACCAAACATTAACAACACCGAAATAAAAAACAAAACGCCCACCCCTATTTAAAATAAATAAGGCTTTAAAGTTTATGATATAAAGTAATTATTAATAATTTATGTGCCTTAAATTATTTTATTAAAAATAAAACAATCTAATTAAAATAAAATAATTTTTTTTAAGACGAACAGAAAAAATAAAATCTTGATTAATGTAATATAATAATTTTACGTTTTATTTCGAAATTGTTTAAATTAGTAGGTCCCATCCATCTGACGTGCCCTGTATTGACAGAAAATACCAAAATTATGTAAAATAGAAAAAAATAAAAAATGGAAAACGAGAGAGGAAAGCGTAAAATCGCCGGCGATTGCCCTGACATCTTCGTATTAAAATCTCACTTATTTATTCTAGTTTCCGACTTCTGAAAAATACTCTGCTTCTCTATCTTCACCGGAGTTGATTTCCCGGCGATCGCAACTTTGTACTCCGGCGAATATACTCAAGTCTCTTCATCCAAGGTTAGCTACACATTTCTCATTTCCGGCTTCCGCATCTGTTAATAAATGTATATGCGCGCGCATGGGTAGACTTGTTAGGTTAATTTATTGTTTTTATTAATTTTGATAACTAGAGCTGGTGGCGGGTGAGGCGGAGGTGATTGGAGGATATGGCGGAGCCACCGTCATTGCCGTTGAAGGAGAACAAGATAGCCAAAGGAATTTTTGCTGTGGTTGGAATCATGTCTACTCTCGTTATTTATGGCATCTTACAGGTGTGCTGCTTCTGCTGTGTCATGATCCTCCCAATGTGTGTGTGTGTGTTTAATTAATACAAGTGTAATAAGCACGGTTACAAGAACTGGTATGCTTTATAAATCACTGTAGCTTTAGAGAAGTTTTCTTTTCAGTGTGCTTGTTTTGATAGGTGAAGCTATATATAATAGTTGAAAGGTTTAGGAGTAGAGATTTTAGTGATTGTATGATGCCTGAAAGAAAAGGAGGGGAAAATTTTCGAAGTTTGATAGTTTCTTTTGGATAGGAAGAGTTTGATATTTATCTATTTCATACTTGAAAAGCAAAAAGGAAAAGTATATGCCTTCTGTGATGTGTGTGGAGAAGTGCAGGAAGCTCTTGTTTGGTTATGTTAAAGTTTTTTGAATGGTTTCTTTTGCAGTTTGGGTTAAAGGGAAAAGGAAAAATGGGTTTGGTATTTAAGGTAGAAGTAGTACAGAAATTTCTGGTCTAATGTGCTTTTGGTGTATTAATACTAAGACATGCAAAAACGAAGATATTTGAATGTTTTATCTGTTAGATATGATTCTCTCTAATGATGCTTTCATCTGTTTGGATGAGCTTTTGAGTGATTTGATTGAGCTTTTTATAACTTCTCTCATGACTAGTTTTGCAGCTACTGTGATATTTTGATCCTCTATGCATCCGAGACAAGTTACTCCGTAAAATATTTTGTGTGATTACCCTTTCGGGTGACTTAGTGGTTTGGGCTTTAGACTTCCACTTGGAGGTCCCAAGTTCGAAACTCGCTGCCAGCGAAAGCGGGGGGTTTGCCTTCTGGGTCGAGCTCATCGCACCGGGCTTGCCTAGCGTGGGTTACCTCTTCTATGTGGTCTGCGAGTTATTGCATAGGAGCGGGGGTGTACCCTGTGCGCACCCAAAGGGTAGTGTAGTGGTTGTGAGTTCCCCTTGTTATATAAAAAATAATATTTTGTTGATTAAAAAGAATGGGATAGGTGTCTCATTCAGTCATTCCTATTTAATATTAAGAATTTCAATTTGAGATTTATTCTGAAATTCTGCAAAAATGCAAATGCAAATGTAAGAAAATTGTGGACCGTAAAGATGTAACAGGGAAAGCTGTAAGGTAGATCACCTCGGACAAGCTCGGTTATAAAGAACTTTTCTTTTGATGAGGAAGTAATATTGCAGCAAAGGAGGGGATGACTCACAATACAAGAAGTATACATGTGAACTCACTTAATAAAATAAAATATAGAAAAAAATCCTTCCAAAAAATTCGCGAAATCACCTACACATACTAGTATAGTCTGAGCTGCTTCAGTTTCTTCATCTGACCGCCTACATATTTTTTAGATTGCATAATGTTGTCAGCCATTTTTGTTTGCAGAGAAAGTATTTCATAAAGTGCGTGCTTATTTGGTAGGTTTACTAAAATTAAGCTATCAAAATTACCATCTCAAGACATGCCAAGACGTTACATTGAGGGAATTTATTCTCTCATCAGATGAATCTATAGATTATGAGACTGGAATTATAGTGCTAAGCCGGAGGCCTGGGTCTTCCTTTTAGCTTGATATTCTTATGCCATTTGATATTAACAGTGTACCATTCTATAAGCCACTTTAGTGCTGGACATGATCTGACACGAGTTTAGATATGAGGTCCTTGTTGGACATGGTCAACATACATCTGATTTTATGGATTTTGAGACTAAAAAGCAGCTGTCACTGTGTAGGAGTTCCTTAGAGGAAAGGTGGAGAAGAAGAGAACATACATTTTTTTAAGCAAGCCAACAACAAATATGCATGAAAGAAAAACTTGAGGTTTTATTCGTAGAGAATTTCAGTGGTTATATACAAGAGAAACAAATATGCACGAAAGAAAAACTTGAGGTTTTATTTGTAGAGAATTTCAGTGCTCATATGCAATAAATTAATGCATAATCTAACTGTAGTTCCCTGTATGTCTATAATCTAGTGGCTTGGGCAACAAGAACCCTGGCATACTGCTCATCTGTGAGTTGGTGCCTGACCGTTTATAATAGTGTCATTTACGCTTTACTCATTGGACTCCAGCAAAGCCCGTCCCATGCCTAGATTAAAGTGGATGCTATTGTAGGTTAATGACTTGCGTAAAATTACTGCCAAGTATTATGAATCTTCTGTACTTGGACATAGAAATCTCATCTAGTCAACCTCAACTAGTTTGGATTGACATAGTTGACTACTGCCTGAGAGACTCAGCACTAATGCAAGATGTGGTCCCATTGAATAATACACAATAACAGTTTTTTTTTTCAAAAATCAAAAAGATATGGCATCTCATTCTGTGGGGCCACATCTTGCAGTAGTGTTGAGTCTCTCAGGCAGTTTACAAATAATATGCACAAAATGCATCAGTAAATCACATTTTCTCAGCAACAACAATAACATACCCAATGCAATCCCAAAGGTGGGGAGTAAATCACATGTTCTCATGAACAATTAGCTTCTATGGTCCAGTCTCACTGAATTGAAGCATACCTACTTAATTTCATACCATATCTTGACGCTATGATTTCTCAATCCTGATAGGGGATGTTCTCAACAACAGCAACAACATATCCTGTGTAATTCCAAAGGTGGGGAGTGAATCATGTGTTCTCCCGAAGAATTATGTTCTCCCCGGTCCAGTCCCGCAGAATTGAAACATACCTACTAAATTCCATACCACATCTTGATGATTTCTCAACCCTGCTAGGGGAAACTGTCTACACATGCAATAACAATTTATAGATTTTCCATTAGTTGATTTAGAACTCAATTTTGGTAAACTCCAGCTTACGTTTAAGGGATTATCATATGGCTCATGTGTTGTCTTTTCTGTTAAGCATGGTGGGTTGTGGCTACTAGAGGCCTTTTTATATCTCTGCACAATTTTTGTTGCTTCCTAGTTGCTTGTCATTTCAACACTTTATATAGAGTTTTACTTGTAATATAACTAGAGATTCACAACACCAACAACAACAACATACCCAGTAATATCCCACAAGTGGGGTCTGGGGAGGGTAGATTGTACGCATACCTTACCGCTACCTCATAGAAGTAGAGAGGCTGTTTCCTAGACCCTCAACTCAAAGCCCATAAGTAGAGATTCACAGTACCTGTAAAAACCGAACTGTTATGACCACTTTAAGATCTAATTCCTCGATTGCCCCTCCCCCCCTTTCCTCTAGGCTTCTTTCTTGTTAAGTTAAAAAAGGAATCTCCGTAGCTAAGCATATGTTCATTTTCTGTCCTTTTTTTGCAATTTCTTTCTGTAGCTTCATCATTGAAAGTGCCTGTTTAACCATCCTCCTATATATATATGTTCTGCAGTACTTGACGCTTCTGTCCATTATGTACTGTTAAAATAGAACATCTTTGCTTCTAGTATTTATAATGATATGTATTTTCTATCTTTAACATGGTGGTGGAATTTTTACCTGCAGGAAAAGATCATGAGGGTTCCCTATGGACCGAACAAAGAATTTTTTTCATACTCATTGTTTCTTGTCTTTTGCAATCGGATTACCACCTCTGCGGTCTCAGCTGGAGTTTTACTGGTAGTGGAATGATTCCTGGCTTAGTTCATCTACTTTTGTGTATTAAGAGCAGAAGACTTATATAGTACTGCAAATATTCTTCTGTTTTCTCTTATCTGATTTTTTGCTATTCCTAGGAATCTTGTATGAATAGTTAACATTTTGCTCCTATCAATTTTTTCCCTTAATTTTCAGGCAAGTAAGAAGGCCTTGGACCCAGTAGCTCCACTCTACAAATATGGTGTTGTTTCTGTTTCTAACATCCTTACAACTACTTGTCAGTATGAGGTAAACTAAGAACGTTTGGTGAAGGAACTGAAAAATGTTGCATTAGAAGATTTATCAACTTGTCATTTAATGGAGCATGGCTATTGTGATGAATTTTTTCTTCAGGCTCTGAAGTACGTTAGTTTTCCTGTTCAAACCCTCGCAAAATGTGCCAAGATGATACCTGTAATGGTAAGTTAAGTTTCTGGATAGATTGTTGTAGTTGCTTAGTAACTACTGCATGCAATCCCTCTTGGTCTGGACTTCTCTAGTATATGCATAACTAAAGCTCTATTGTAAGTGTTTGGGTTGTCATAATATCATATTATTTTACTTTGAAAATCCTTTGTGTTTATTATTTCTTGAATTTTACTCATCCTTATGGAAATCCAACTGTCTGGTTAAAACTTATGTTACTGAAGTTTACTGCAACACTAAACTTGTTGGAATTTCCTAGGTTGTGTCATATTAGACATAATAAGGCAAATCAAAAAACCTTTTGTCCCCAACACTGGACAAGTCTGGTTGTATAATTTTCTTTAAGCATCTGATAATTATTGTTTAACTGTCCTTGCTAGTTGATGTTATTTTCTTGTTTGCTTTTGTGCGGATGCAGATCTGGGGTGCTATCATTATGCAAAAGAAGTACCAAGGACAGGACTATCTTTTCGCATTCCTAGTAACTCTGGGTTGTTCATTATTTATTCTGTATCAGGTATTACTGATATCTTGTTTTGGATTTCCTGTTGAATATTCTACGAATTGCTACTTTAATTATTTCAAGAGCTGTTTTCAGAATATGTTGATCATATCAAACATTCATAAATGATGCTTACATGTTGAAAAAATCTTTTATAAATGATGTGTTTTTGATGTCATACCATGGTATCATTTTTTTACTGAAACTGTCTTTGATTATCTTTGAGAACTACTGAATGATATCATGCTTTTCCATGTTCATTCGTTACAAAACAAAAGAAAAACCTTAATTATCAAAAATAAAAAATAAAAAAATAAAATCAATTTAAGATGATGATGCATCCGTTGACTGTTGATGTTCAAAGCACCTGCTAAATCAGTCAATCATCCACATGAGATCATGTTATGCCTTTAATTTCAAATTCAAGAAATGATTTCTTTTGTTCAGCCTCACTTTTGATTACATCTACCTGCTGCTTACTCTTTCATATATCTTTTTCCTTGTTCGGCAGCGGGGGACAAGTCAGAAAACTCCACAAAGGGTTTCCACACCCTCGAATGATACTAATTTTTCCCTCCAAATTCACCAAAAATTACAAAGAAGATCATTCTTTGTAAATATTTCTAAAAGATCTGAACTTGCATCCTGAGTTGAGTATGAGAATTTCTACATTTTAGTTAACGAGGTTGTTGGGAAAATCGAAGTATACATATGGCCAAACTTAATTTGCACTACTTGACTAGTCTCTGAAGCGGTTGGAAAGTCCAACAATTGGATTAGATACCTAAGTATCAATTGACTCAACTTTCAAAGCGTAGTTTTTTTAACTATTAACGATGAATTTACCTAGAAAGTCCGACCTCTAAGTTAATTTTTTCCTGAAGCTAAACTTCTTGTTCCCACTATTGATAACTGCGCAATGGGGCCCCAATGCTTTCTTTTTTACATGGAACATAAGTGTCATCAAGTTGAGAATCTCAAGGCCATAGTTTTCTGGCTACCCAGAGGAGACTGCTAGCAAACATGCTAATAGTTGAGCCCTTGAATCTTGCATAAGTAATTGATTTTCACCACCAAGGAGTCATGACATCCAAGTATCCTATAAAACTATTAACTAGCTGAGATACAAGCACTTTGATATTGCAGCACTCCTGCTATTGTGCTGTCATTAAGTACAATGCCTCTTAAACTATGGTTTCACTAGGTTCTTGGATGAAACAGTGATTTTCTTGTTTATGCATTATGTTACTTGCTCATTTTAGTAGTGTCAAAAATAAAATATATTGCAGTTTTCATGTGTATTCCTTAAATCTAGTCCAAAAGGTGGTCAATGTGAACTCACATAAAACATGGGTTAATTAGAAGGTTTGATGGCCTTACTTGGGGAATTGAACTTTTTTAATTCAAAAATATACTTCTTATTTATGACCTCCAACAGCCCAGAAATATAGCATCCCTGTTTAAAGAACACATGCCATGGCCCGCTGAATGATTGTTGCTCTAGATGACAGGTCATATTTTGGTTCTCAGAGATATTTATCTAAATTTTCTACTTATTAATCTTTGCAAATTGCAAGCAATATCAAAGTTCTGAGCTGTTGTGCTATACCTCCCTACAACTCTGCTAGAATGGGTAGTTCTTGGCCTCCGTCTTTTAGAATGAATGAAAACTGCCACAAGTTTGATTTGGGAAAGCTAAAGTGGATGCTGCGGTTTATCTTGTTAATTGTGTCACCTAAACCATTTGTTCTATATAATTATCACCAGTTGAAAAGTTTTCATAGTTTTTACTGATTCTCAAAAATAAATCAATGCTCGCAAAAGCAGCAATACCCCAACTAGTAGAGAGGACTGGTTTAATTTTGTGGAAGAAACTCTAGCTTGCAGAATTTATTAATGATGCATACTTCCTGTTTACTGCTTAATCCTCCAGTAAAATTATTACTGAAAGAATTTGTTTCAGATTGGCTGATAACCATGCTTGAATTGTCTTGTTAATTTCTGGACTTACGTTAGCTTCTATGAATACTCCACTTGGTAATGCTTTTGCCACTTTGTATTTGGTTCAAGGATGCAGGTGACATCAGTCCCTTCAATAGAGTAAGGGAAAGCACAGTGTGGGGAGTTTCTCTGATGATAGGCTATCTTGGGTATGAATTATAACTCACAAAATCTTCCAACATTTTTAAACCTGATTAACAAAATGCTAAGATATTGAAGTGGATTTGCTAAATGTCAAGACTTGTTTCCTCAAGAAGATTGAGTACCTGTGCTTGTAGAAAATTGGCTTTCAACTTACCATCTCAAAGTGTGATTTTGACTGATATTTGAGCATTGAGATTTGCATACTGTTCGCTTCTCTTTTCCTCGCTCACTACATTGTCTCACCTATTCTGTAGTATCACCAAAAGAATGATTGATTGAATCCTTTTCTAAATCATACTACAATCACAATTTTTAACCGAAAAAATAATCCTATTTAAAAAATGTTTTGAATCATATTTATTTATTTCTCATTCTCAAACTTGTTCCATGTCTTTCCCCCGCAAATAGGATAATTCTACTTTTCAATGCTGTGGTCTAGGGATGACAATTGGGTGGGTTGGGTCAAATTTGAGCGGGTCATAATGGGTCAAGATAACGGGCCAAGACCCAACCCAACCTGAATTTGCTTGGATCAAAATGGGTTGGGTCAAAACGGGTTGAGTAACCAACCCGACCCAACTTTTAGTAAGTTCTACTTATTTTATTTGTTCTTTTTCAATATTTTAGTACTTAATTAGATTTTATTTTTCTTTATTCTGGCTACATAAAACATATCAAATTTAAAAATATATATTTTAAAAATATTTTGACAAGAATTCACTCGTTAATTCGGGTTGCATATCAACCCAATTTTAAATGGGTTGGGTTGAGATGGGTTGAGCTAATAAATACAATGGATTGGGCGGGTTGGGTTTAATTTTGCCATCCCTACTGTGGTCCAACCCTCAAATCCTAATTAATTGGTCAACTGAAGAATTGTGAAAACACCTGAGGAAATGGAATGGTCAACATCATGGTTCTTCACCTCTTGCCCCGCCCAAGTGCAAATGCAAGAAAAGTTATTTGGTGCTGGTCAGAATGAAAGATTTTGATCTCAACATAAAATAAAATATTAGAAATATCCTAGTTTTCACAAGTCACATATATATCAAATACTCGCAACAAATACATCTACAAAATTTTACACCAAAAAGAAAATGTACTTTGCAACATTCACATTCTTCAGTTTTGTTCCCTCTTTTCCCTCCCTTCTGTTCGGGACCACTAATATTTCAATGGAAGACTTTTTCTTCTTGAAAGAATCATTGTATCAATATGCTTCTGATGCTTACTTTTTAGGTTGTTCAGGTAGTTATCTGTTAAAGGGGCAACACCATATTATTATTATTCCCTCCTTGGAAATTGAATGTTTGTTAGTGTGTCGATATTTTTTCTGGGATGTTTTTCCCTAGGAAATTGAATGCTCGTTAGTGTCTGTATATTGTTTCTGGGATGTTCACAAGCTTTATCAGTCATCGAATCTCACAGGTTTGATGGATTCACGAGTACTTTCCAGGACAAACTTTTTAAAGGCTATGATATGGAAATACACAATCAAATATTCTATACAACGGTCTGTTCATGTCTTCTTAGCTTCATCGGTAAGATCTAATTTATTGGAATCGGGTAACAAGCCTGTGCAAATATTCAATATAGTACCCTTTTAAAGAGTGCCTTCGCAACTATTGCGTGTGTATTTGGTGGACATTTGAGAAATTCACTTTACATTCCAGAAGATAACATGCTGAACCATTCCAATGTTTAGAGCGCATGATATATCCTGTTGACTATTTTTTCATGTGTACCATGGGAGGGAAGGGTGTGGCTTTTATTTTTAAGTACCTCATTGGGATTGTGTTTTACCCAAAATCTCTAATGTAATAATGATATTTAAAGTTTGTCACACACATGCTGATTGTTTAGCTTCCAAGCTTCAGTAATGTTTGACCTTGAATGAGTTGTGAATATACAAAAGGTTTTGGGTATTGATATCATTGCACTCGATTAATTTTCCACAATTATTTCAAAATATATTTGGGATAGAGAATTTATTATGCACTTCTGTTTGCATCATTGGGGATTAAACTCTAGCAGAAACATCCACACACACAGTGCAGGCTACTGGTTATATCTAATTTTATGCCTGCTTCACCTCTATTTAGTTATTAATAATTTTTACCGCAGGTACTAGTGGTCAAATTATGAAGTAATGTTATTTGTTGTGAGATCCTCTTGGTGCCAAGTTTCATTTTATTTCTGATGTTTATCTAGGTTTTATTCCAATGACTAGATACTAACTGGATTCTGTTCTCTGTTTTTCATGCAGGTCTAATTTTGCAAGGCAGTCTTCTCATGGCAATAGATTTTGTAACCCGTCATCATGATTGTTTCTTTGATATTGCTCTGCTTTCAACTGTAAGTTCCATGTAGAGTCGATTTGCTTCAATAGTCATGCTGGTTTCACAAGTATCTGTGTTACCAAAACCTCGCTGTCACTGAAAGATGCATATCAAGAAACCAGTTACTTTTTGACTTTTAAAATGGAGAAATTGGGAGGATGAAACTGATAGTGCGTTTGGTTGCAGGTAGCAACTGCAAGTCAATTTTTTATTTCTTACACAATCCGCACATTTGGCGCTCTAACATTTGCAACCATAATGACCACGAGACAGGTATTAAGAAATAGTTTGAGAGTTTGAAAAAAAAATTCTTCTTCCCTCTAAACTAATACTATGGCACCTAATTAAATTTGTGTAGTTGGTGAGCATTTTGTTGTCATGCTTGTGGTTTGGTCATCCTTTGAGCTGGGAGCAATGTACCGGAGCTGTAAGAATCAGCCTCTCCCTGTTGGTTTTTGTAAGCTGAAATTTACTTAGAAAAGAAAGAAAAAGTATTCTAGTTTGATTTCTTTTTGACAGGTTATCGTCTTTGGATCCCTTTATGCAAGAAGTTTCTTGAAGACAAAACAGAAGGCGGCGCCATCATTGGAGATGGCTGAAACTAAAACCCCAGGTCCTCAATAAGGAAAAATCTACACAAAAATAACTATTGACTTTCGGATAAGTGAGTAAATTTCCTCTCTCTGCAACTTTGAAGCTGCTCGGATAAAGATGCAACTAAACAAGGCGTGAATGGGATTTGCTATTTTTGGAATTTCATACGGATGGCTACTTGCTAGTTGCTGGTGCATACAGCGGCATATGCAATCAAGCAAGATTTTGCCGAGCCTTCCTCAAATCTTTGCATGCCCACTTTTACAGCCTCACTAAGCTATAGAAGTTCTATTATCTTTTATTCAGTTAGTCATAGACTTCCTTTTCCCTGTTTTTCGGTACTTCGGAAAGGATGTAATATAGACAGGCGCGGTTCTCTTTTCAGGTTTTTGTTACTATACAAGTAGAAATCAGAAATGTAAGAGGTGTCCAATGTCTCTAAACTTTTTCAGCTCTAATACAACATCAGCTGGTGTCTTTTACTGGAATCGTTCTTGCACGTAAACAACGTGGAAATGTTATGTTATGGAACTTGACATGTTCTGCGTATCGAATCGAAGAACTGTACATTTGAAACTGTCATAGCATGGGGAAAATGAGGAAATGTACTGCAAACTGTTTCTGTACCAACTATTTTAAGCACCAACTGTTTAACAAAGAATCTTTCCTTTACGGTTTGGTCTTTTTATTGTTTAGTTATTTATCGACTTTTAGTTATATGAATGTAACAACATCAAATATAAAACGATAGTTTTTACAAATAGATCAATATAAAATCGTAGTTTATAGTTTATAGTTTTTCAAAATAGAAAATTGAAAGAATCAAATAGAACCAAAAGTCCACTTCTAAATTTTATATTCGGGTTATGTGTTGATTTTGTTAGTTGTAACGCAGTCCAAACTTACTTGATCTTTTGCATAGGCGGATATAAGGTACATCAATTGTAACTGTTAGATTTGTTGTTACTAAGGTCTATAAACACACGAAGACATAAAAATAAGGCTTCAATATTACTACTTTATTTAGTTATTATTATGTATATGCATTTTTAGCAGTTACATAGAAGTTAAGATAGTATTTAAGGTTGTATAGGCAGTTTATTATATAGTTTTTTTTGATTTCTGAAAAAAATAACTGGAGGATAAGGTTCCTCAAAATACCTTGGTTGTTGGGGAAATTATCATTTCAGATCTTGTTTGTATGTTTGTAAACTTGTTCTATTTGTTGGTGAAGATAAATAACAATGTAGTGTGTTCTTATCTTTGTATTGTGTTTGGAAATTTAGAGCATTTGGTTGGAGATTTTCTGGGTTCCTAATAATTTTTTGTATCAAAGCCTTCATTGTTTCAATCAGAATAAAAGGGAGAATTAAAGGGTTAGAAAAGACAATGAACGAAGTACAAGAAGAGATTGGTTCAGTGATTATCTATGCAGTTATGAGACTGGATGCAAAAGAAAGACGAATATGATGCTGAAATTCTTCAACATGTGAAAGGAAAATCAACAGTTCAGGCAGATCCAACTTTGGATACAGATGTGGTGGCAGAGAACAGTAACAATCTTAGAGGTGATGAGGTTCGTGAAGAAGTTCGGCCACAATTTCATGATGAAATGCGTCCTAGAAGACTGGAATTGCCTTATTCTCTGGTGATAATCCATATGGGTGGCTTAATAAAGCAGAGCGTTATTTTCATTTTAATGACATTGATGGTAAGGATAAATTGGGCGCAACTGTTATTTGCTTTGAAGGAAGAGCCCTAAATTGGTTCCAACGGTGGGAGGCAAAAACTCCGATTGTCACGTGGCATGTGTTTCGAGTAGCTTTATTCCAACGATTTACTCAATCACAGGTAGAAAACTTATATGAGATTTTGATAGCGTTGTAACAAACTGAAACTATGGCCCAATACAGAGAAGATTTTGAATTACTTTCAGCACCATTGAAAGATGTCGATGATGAGGTTTTGATGAAAATTTTTATAAATGAATTGAGAGAGGAGATCAAAGCAGAATTGCGCCTTTGCAAGCTAGGAACTCTAACCCAGATTATGTACCAAAGCTAAAGTATTGAAGAGAAGAATTGGGCTCTCAGCCAAGCTCATTTGCCAAAACATATGCGGACGACACTCTTTAGAGGTTCAATGCCTTTTCCGATGACTAACAATAGCCGTACAGGAAGTGTTACCAATCCCCATGTACAGGGAGCAGCAATACCCTTTCATTCTGTCCGAACAACAGCTGCAACAGTACCACGACATGTTCAAGAGCAAAAGCAAGGAGAAAATGTGTAACCAGAACCTGAAAATTCTATGAAGCGCGGAGGAGCATACAAAAGGTTATCTGATGTAGAGTATCAAGATAAATTATGAAAAAGACTTTGTTTTCATTGTGATGAAAAATATGGCCCTAATCAGCGGTGCAATTCAAAATAGCTAAATCTGCTTATTATAGCAGCAGGGGACGATGAAGATGTGGGCATCATAGAGTACTCAGAAGAGACAATCAATACAGGGATGGACCAATTAACTCTTCAAGAACAACCGGAGTCATAAACGTTAATGGAGTTATCTTTGTACTCTATAGCAGGATTTACTATAAAGAAGTCCTTGAAGGTATGAGGAAAAATATAGGAAAAGAAAGTTATTGTGTTGATTGATAGCGGTACATCAACATATTTTATATCTCGCACGATGGTTGAAGAGTTAAGGTTAAAGAAAATAAAGACTAAGCCATTTGTGGTGGAAGTAGGGAATGGACGGCAAGTAAAAAGTAAGGGAAGATGCAAAGAAGTGGAATTGTGGATTGATAAATTGCGGATAACACAAGATTATCTCCTTTTAATTTGGGCAGTGTCGATGTGGTGTTAGGTTTAGAGTGGCTGGAATCCTTGGGGGATATTCAAGTGAATTTTAGAACCCTGACCTTGAAATTCAAAATAGGAGGGCAAACACAAGTTATTCGAGGAGACCCCTCACTGTCCAAATCAATGGCTTCATTCAAAACTTTGTTTAAGGCCTTGCAGGGAGATGGAGAAGGATATTATGTTGATTTGAATGAATTAACTGCAGGGGAAGAACAAGGGAATATGGATTTGTAGTATCTGCTGGAAGAATTTGGATCTTTATTTGAGGAACTCAAGGGGCTTCCACCTAGTAAGAGTCATGACCATGCTATATGACTGAAAACGGGATCTGGTCCACCCAATATTCATCCATATCGTCATCCTCATTACTAGAAAAATGAGATTGAGCAAATAGGACGAGAAGTGCAAGAAGTTGGTATAATCCAACCAAGTACTAGTACTTTCTCTAGTCCAGTGTTGCCTATTCGTAAAAAAGATGGTAGTTGATGATTTTGTGTGAATTATCGAGTCCTTAATAAGATCACATTCTTGGTAAATTTCCAATTCCACCAATCGATGAGTTACTGGATGAACTTGGGGGTGTCACTATATTTTCAAAATTGAATCTAAGATCAGGGTACCACCAAATTCGTGTTTGCAAGAAGAATGTAGCAAAAATAGCTTTTCGTACATATGAAGGACACTATGAATTTTTGGTCATGCCATTTGGATTGTCTAACGCTCCATCTACTTTTCAAGCATTGATAAATGAGATATTTCGGCCTTACTTGCGTAAATTTGTATTGGTCTTTTTTGATGACATATTAGTTTATAGTACAGATTTTCTTACTCACTTGGATCATTTGCGAGAGGTACTACAAGTTTTAAAACTTCATAACTTGGTTGTTGATTGAAATAAATATCATTTTAGACAACAACAATTGGAGAATTTGGGTCATATTATTTCTGCAAGTGGAGTCGCGGATGATCCTGCCAAAATAATAAATATGGTTAACTGGCCAAGTCCAAAAGATGTTAAAGGCGTGAGGGGATTTTTGGGACTAACTGGTTACTACAGGAAGTTTGTTCGTGACTATGGGAAAATAGCTAGACCACTCACACAGTTGCTCAAGAAAGATGCTTTTTGCTGGAATAAAAAAGCTCAATTAGCTTTTGATTTTTTTAAGGAGGCTATGATTACTTTGCCGATTTTAGTACTACCAGATTTTAACAAGGTGTTCGTTGTTGAGACAGATGCTTCAAGGTTAGGAATAGGAACTGTCCTAAAGGAAGGACATCCTATCGCTTTTCTTAGCCAAGGACTTTCAGTTAGAGTTACATCTAAATCAGTTTATGAGAGGGAGTTAATGGCCATAGTTTTTGTTTTCCAAAAATGATGCCATTACTTGATGGGTCGATATTTCATTGTACGAACAGATCAATGAAGTCTCTAATTTCTCATGGACCAATATGTTATGGCAAAGGAGCAACAAAAATGGATCTCCAAGTTGATGTGATTTGATTTTGAGATCCAATATCACCCAGATTGTGAAAATAAAGTAGTTGATGCCTTGTCACGTCAATTTTATTTCATGGCCTTTTTAGTTTTATGCACAAGCACCTTAGATGACCTATCCACAGAAATTCAACAAGACAACAAGCTTCGTCAGTTGACACAAGGTTTGCTTCAAGATCCAACTTCACGATCGAATTATGCTTTAAAAAATGACTGCCTATTTTTCAAAAGTCAGTTAGTGATTCTTCGGATTACACATTCCTATGCTCCTTAGAGTTTTTCGCTCCTCACCTCCAAGTGGTCACTCGGGTTTTTTTTGGACAAACGCATTTCATGTGTTATATTAAAATGGGATCAAAAGGGATGTACAAAACTTTGTGACAAGTTATGAAGTTTACAAGAAGAATAAGTATGAAGCCCTGAGTCTTGTTGGCTTGCTGCAACCATTACCTATTCCTATACTCAAGTTTATGAGATATTACTATGAATTTCATGAGCGGGTTGCCAAAAGCAATGAGACGTGATACTATACTTGTTGTGGTGGACTGTTTTACTAAATATAGCCATTTTCTTCTTTTATCTCACTCTTATACAACAAAGAGTGTAGCTGAGTTGTTTGTTTATGAGATTGTACGATTGCATGGGTTTCCAAAATCTATTGTTTCTAATCGAGATCAAGTTTTGTCAGCCAATTTGACAAGAATTATTCAAGTTGTCTGGTACTAGCCTCAAACTAAGTTCTGAATATCACCCTCAAGCAGATGGTCAAATGGAGGTTGTCAATCGATCTTTGGAGACTTATTTGAGTTATTTTGCAGGAACATCCAAAATAGTGGCCAAGATGGATTTCCTGGCTGAATTTTGGTTCAATACCACTTATTATGGTTCCATCAAGATGACTCCTTTTAAAACTCTATATGGAAGAGATTCTCCCTCCTTGTGGGGTTTACTGAAGATATTTCTACTGTTGAAGAGGTCAATCAGCAACTTGCTACTCGTAATATTATTTTAAATGAATTTAAAACTAATTTGACCCATGCTCAAGCTCAAATGAAAGTTTATGCTGATGCTAAGTGTCGTGAAGTTGTGTTCCACCCTAATGATTTGGTTTATCTTTGCTTGAAACCTTTCAATCTTTGTTCACTGGCTAAAAAGATTAATGAGAAGTTAAGCCCTCGTTATTATGGTCCATAGCAAAATTGGAGAAGTCCATTACCGCCTTGATTTACCCTCTCATTTACGGGTGCACCCCGTATTCCATGTTTCTTGGCTTAAGCATGTTGTGAAGGATTCGATTCCAGTTCAACAATTTCCTTCTTTCTTGTCTGAATATCTTGAAATGTCAGTCCAATCTGAAAGTGTGATAGATTGTCGGACACTTTTGAATGGCTTCCAAGAGGTTCTGATTAAGTAGAAGGACTTGCCTGACTTTGAGAATACTTGGGAACCTTATGAAGTTGATGATGCTCAATTTCCTCAATTTCACCTTGAGGACAATGTGAAACTCATTGGGGGAGGGGTATTGTTAGATTTGCTATTACTAAGGTCTATAAACGCAGGAAGACACAAATATAAGGCTTCAATATTTCTACTTTATTTAGTTATTACTATGTATATGCATTTTTAGCAGTTACATAGAAGTTAAGATAGTATTTAAGGCTGTATAGACAGTTTATTCTGTAGTTTTTTTTTAGTTTCTGAAAAAATAAACTAGAGGATCAGATTCCTCGAAATACCTTCGTTATTGGAAAAATTATCATTTTAGATCTTATTTTATATTTGTAAACTTGTTCTATTTTGTTGGTGAAGATAAATAACAGTATAGTATGTTGTTATCTTTGTATTGTGTTTGAAAATTTAGAGCATTTGATTGGAGATTTTCTGGGTTCCTAACAGTAACTCTCATGTGACTTTATATATCACTCTTTTAACCTTGGTATTCATATCAATAATTTAGATATTTTAGTTCTTTATTCTTGTACCTCACACTACATCAAAAATGAACTTTAGTAGCAATAGCTTAATTATCGCTAACTATGTTTTCATAGGCAATTAATGCTCTTTATAAATATCTTTAAAGCCTATTGTAATATTAGATTTACTGACAATTAACTAATATCAGTAACGACTTTGACAGTATTTATTGTCTCCAATTTTTTTTATGTGTATATAGTGTCAATTGTTGGCTCTACTTGTATTTTCTTGAAACTAAAATAAGTTAAAAATAATATTTATTAGAAGTACATTACTTGCATGGTTCATCCCAGTTTAATTTTAATGATTCAATTTGATTGCATTGCGAAAATCTATAAATTCCTCTGTTAAATTGGTTATTTGTATCCTTTCATATCTCAATTCTTCACTTATATATTATATAAATGCGGGTTCTTTTTTTAACACAAAGTAGCATTTAAATTGCAAATGTAACATATACTTTGAGTGCAAACAATTATAACTAAAAGTTTAATTAGTTTATGAATATTATTTGATTTGATAAATAAGCGATTTAGAAGGCTAAGATTTGAGACTTTGCTAAAAAAAGTTGAAAGTTATGATCAAGCAATATAAAATAGTGATTGAAATATACATTAGAAAAAAAAAGGAGAAACCTGCGACTCATATTGTTGAAGTATAGAGAATGAGAATTTTAAAGTTACATCAGTCAAGATGAAAAAATATTATAAAAATTAAAAATTATTATTCATATATAGGTTCATGAACAATATAATAATACGAAGAAGTACTTTCTTCAATTAGACAAAACTACAATCTCTGTTGTACTATATCTAAAGTTTTAGCTCACTTTAAAGAAGTATAGATGTAAAAGATGGTGTGTAAAAAAATATTTCAACTTTGCATCTTTTTTATTGATGGAGAATTTATTTTATTTGACATAAATTATTGAGTCGTATTTTATCTACTATTTTATGCCCACACGAAGTGCGAATAAATTTACTAGTAATATATACAATGTAAGTCCATACGTAAGTTATAAGGAGGATGACATACTACAAATGACATACACAATGTGATTCCGTACGTAATTTAAGGGGAAGGTTATGTATACACAATTTTGCTCCTATCTTATAATGTGAAGAGTTGTTTTTGATAGATCTAGACTCAAATCATGAAGCATACATAACAAGAATCGAACTGAAATATAGTTACTAGTACGTATGACATGCTAAAATAAAGAAAAGCAAGCAATAGCACCAACAAGCAAAATGAGTAGATTATATAGGACAAAGTGTTTTTTTTTTGATAGACAATCAACATAATAATATTATATCTAATGTAATTTCATAGGTAAATACAGAGGTTAGTTGTCTAAATTGTAAAAGGATCTCTAACCTCTTAAATTTGAGGATAAACTTTATTTAAATACTTAATTTTTTTTAAAAAAAAGGTATTCATACTTTAAGCACTCATCATATATAACTAAAAATGGGAAGATTATCCTTTGTCCCTATGTCACTACGTATTTACCCTTATGCCATTATTTATTAAATATTAATTTTATTTTAATAATTAATTATAATAAGTAGGTTTTTATACGCCAGTTTGCTGCTTTTCTTTCATATAACGTACGACTCTTCTCTTCCTGCATGTTTTCTTCTTCTTCTGCCGATCCACTTAATTCCTTGTTAATAATTAATATCACGTATTAATCCTCCAAAGGCTAGACCATTGAAACGCCTTCTCTGCTCTCACTGTAACAGACTTTTGCACGTTAATGAGGATGAATGATTGTCTAAGTAACAACCATCTTACTATCTCTTCATATTATTCAATGAACTCTCTATATAATTTGATGAACAGCGTAAGTTTGTCCCATCAGTGTATTACTCCTTCCTACCTAAACCAAGTACATTGTCGCCAGGTACTTTTGCTTTCTTCCCTTTATGAGTTGCTCTGTTTTCTTTGTCACAAAGTTTGGAACTCTGAGGATAACGAGTCTGGTTGTTTTTTGTGTGAAAAGTCATACTTAGTTGTGTTTACAGAAGTTATGAATTTTCACAAGTTCTGGATAAATCTATATGTAACAGAAGATTAAAGTATCCCTATCAGAATCCAAAGATTGAAGATATAATGTTTTTTCAGTTTTTCTGTCAGTTTCTTAGGGATGAATTTTGTACAGTTAACATTGTAATTCAATGTTGTATCAAAAATTGCGCTGCCTAAATAGAATTTCATAAAAATCTCGTTATACTCACTATCTTCATCATCATTCACAGATTAATAGACCCAAAGTCTGGATGAATTGGTACATGATATCTTTGCTTTTCATAGTCCATACAGATGTTAACAGTTTCAAAAAGGAACGATTAGTGATGGCTTGCACTGTACCGAGTTAGTCAGTGTTAGGAGGCTATGCAAAATTTATTTTCAATCTCATTAACTAGCACGTTTTAATTGTTGGTGTGAAGATGGTATATTGCGCACACATGTATACAATCTATGTATGTGTAATTGTTCTAAGATGTCTATAAAGGCCATATTTTGCTGTAGTCTTTCAAATTATTGAATGGAAGTGGTAATGGAATGTACCTGCTCTGTTCTCCTTGTGTGATGATTAAGCGCTAGATTGAACTAAGACAAATTCTATTTTCTTGGTCAGATTTGATTTTCTAGTAATTGTTATCACCAACCAATAAAAATAGTGTTTGTTACTAATAGTCAGTGGGATTGATGCTACAAGGCATGTAGCGTGGTAGTGAAGGGCATAGGAGTGTGGGAATCTGTGAAGGCTCTACCTAGAGGATAGGATTATCTAATGGGGCTCGCAATCTTTACATCCATTGATGTTCTTGCTTGGTTTCCTTTTGTCTCCAATACACTATATGAAAGGTGTAATATCATCCAAGTTATATGCATACTAATTTTCATATGATCACACATTTATGGTTTCTCCTGGTCAGTCATTGTGTTGGTCATGGTCATCTTGAAGTTTAGTATTGAACCTCTTTTGCATCATGACACGATTCTTAGAAAAACATTAATTTATACTCTCTTCACAGGAGTTTTCTTCTGTTAAATGAATATAAAGGGAATTCCTCTAAAAGGGTAGCTCAGAATGAGGAAATTCTGACAGATATTAGAGAACACGAGTCAAAGATGGAAACTTGCATCTTTCCTCTAAAAGGGCGGCTGAGAACGAGGAAAATCGGACAGAAATTACTGAACACAATTCAAAAGATGGAACCCTTGATCTTTCTTTAGCTTTCCCTAGCAGTAGCAACAGTTTTTAATCACTAGAACCATCAAATAATAACACAAGGATTGGGTATTTCAAGATCGCTGTGCTATTCCCATCCTTTTATCCACAGCCTTACGTACTCACTTACCCCATGCTCAAATGACGATGGTGAGAATTTCGGGGAGGGAAAGCAGTTTAGCTCTTAGTTGTCGACTTAAGGGCAATAAGGATAATGATGTTGATAGAATCAGTAGCTCAGATAGCAATTTGTATTTCATATTCGAGTTTTAAAAAACAGAGTTAGAATCTTTTCATAATCACCATTTTGTTAAAACTTTGAGTTCCTGAAAAATCCCCAATTTCACCAATTGAAATGCCTAAATTTGATTCTGTTTACAGATTTTGATTGGATCACTTGATTCATGTAGCATGAAAGAATCATTAGTTTTAGTGGAAGCTAATAGGCAATTCGGCTTGTTTTTGTATCAATTGTTCCTCTGGTTTTTGTCATGTTAAGGATTTATGCTTTTTGTTGCTAGCTATAAAGATCATCCTATTCCTTCTTTCTTACGTCTGTTTATGACAGTGCACTTGAATTTTCAAGTGAAGTGTATACCAGTTCTTGTCGATACCTGTAAGTTCATGAACTGTACCTATGTAAACATAATTGATGCAAAAACGATCCACACTACCCTTCAATTGGACCATCAATAATCTAACGGAACTAAGACACGACCCAGACTTCTACGGGAGGCAGCAATAGGGAATTTTTCGCAATGGCGAAAGCCTAATAGAGCAATGTCGTGTGCATGGGACACACGTACGTCGCATGTATCCAAAACTAGGTATTTAAATAAATTAATCATATAAAGAATGTTTCCTTTAATTATACACATCAATATTAGTCATAATTGGTCTAAAATTTTCTTTACCACTTGCATTTTTCTTCTTTAGTTTTATGATATTTTTATGCATAAGAAATTTAAAGATATTTTTTTTATACTTATTTGGTAATTAGGTAAGAAATCTGATTTCCTCACTAAATATGTATGATTAAAGGAAATTGACATATTTTAAATACTGTAGTTAACATATTTTAAATATTTATTAAGTTGAAACTAGCCAATGATAAACGGACACGTGTCCCTTCCCCATCTATTTCCCGCTAAAATACCTTCCTTCACGTTCCACACGCCCATATTCTAAAAACTCAGAAATCAGAACAGAACGCAAAAGCCATGGAAGCTCTGAAATGCTTTTCTCTCTTCATCTTCTCCCTCGCTTGTTCATCACTCTTCTCTCGCTCCGCCGCCGCCGTTCACCACCGGAACCCTCCACCGGAACTGCAATCGCTATACAACGCAAGACGCGCAAAGTACAAGGCAGGCTATAACACTATGTCCGATCTTGCTTTGGAGTTGTACAATTACCTCCCCCAGTGGAGTAAATACAACCTCACCGGCCTCACCATTTTTGCTCCGCATGACTTCGCTTTCATCTCTGAAGTCACTGGTATGAAAGAAACTCCGCCACGTGAAACTATTTTGCTTCACTTTTCCCCTCTGTATCTCACCCTCAATAAAATCCGTTCAATGACTGAAATCCCGACTTTTTCGATTCAGTATGACCTCATCAATACTAGCAATTTGTTTAGTTCTGAGATCTCGATTTGCTATGTTAAAATCTTTCCTGATCCGCCGATCTACGACGACGGCTATGTCATTGTTTACTCCATTGGACAAATATTCAACATCAAGTTCGCCAAGGACACAGGAGAAGTAGTGCGTCTAGAATTCTGAGCTGATTTTCATGGAGGCTTACTTATAAATGCTAATAATACTCCTTTTTTTTACTTGAATCAATCTTTACAAGTCCTTTAAGCAGTTGAAACTCAGATTTCTTTTTGTTTCCTAAATGTCATGCTTAGCATTGTGGATGTGGATAATGGATCTGTACGTTTCTGTCTCTGTAAATACTTCTGATACTGATTTTGAACTGTTAGATTGTTATTCTGATGGATTGATTAGTGAATAATTACTTTGATGCTGTACGATAACCTCCTCCATTGGAGTAATCTCAACCTCACAGGCTTCACCGTTTTTGCTTCGAGTGATTCCGCTTTCATTTTTAATATCTCTGCTAATAGAAAAATTCCGCCAGACGAAACTATTTTCCTTCACAATTCCCTGTCTATAACTCCCTCCGCATACTCCGACTTATAATCTCGACGATTTCTCTTCAGTATCACCTCATCAGCACTAGCAATTTTCTTGATTCTGAAATCTCAATTAACTTCGTCAAATTAAATCTCTCCTCCGTCGGTCCATTGGACAACTCTTCTACATCAATTTCTCCTAGGGAATATGGAAAGCTGATATCATTCATGCAGATCCAGAACTCTGAGCTAACTTTCATGCAGGATTACTGATAAATGGTACTAATACTATCTTTTTTTTTAGTCATTATAATTGTTACAAGTCCTTGTAGCAATTGAAATTGTGGATTGTGTTTCTGTCTCTTCACGTTCACTACTTGAACCTATGAACAGAGTACGTTACAGCTACACTTTATCTTTTATCTTACAGCTACACTTTATCTTTTATCTGATTACAGTTATAGCAGATCAAGCATCATTTATCATTTTATTTGCTCAAACATATGGATCATAATCTAAAACACAATATTCACCTTAAAAAACATGCAATATGTAGTAATTAGGTGCTGAATTTAGTTTTTGTATGTGTCTAGTGCATTTTTAAGCACTTATACATGGTTTCAGCCATTCTGATCATCTGATGAACCTGTATATTCAAGCCTAATTAACTGTTGTTTGTCAGCCTTATTATCGTAAATCAGCATATGCCAAAAGTAAACATAGAAATCATTCGAAGGAGTGATGAATACACGTCATGTATACATAACTACACATATATCAAAGAAGTGCAACATTAGTTACTAATGTTCTAGGCCCATTGGAGATATATACAAGTCATTGGGCCTTTAAGGTGCACCAAGCACCACAATGCCCACCAAATGTAGTGGTTTTGATATTTTATCCCTAATAAGAAAAGTCTTCAAAAATGTTCTTTTTTTTCATCTTAAGTTGAATCAAAGTATAACTCTTGCTGGAGGTATTTTTGTAAGATAAGTCTTATGAGAGGCAAAATATATAAGGTTTTTTTTAACATAACCCGTAGGATGTACAAAAACCTTATGAAATAAGAATATAAAAAAATGCAAGGTTATATATTGCAATACTTTATCTATAAACTACGATTTGCTTATGTGATAAAATTATATTAGATAAGAATTGGGAAAGTATTAAGGCAAATTTCCAATTGCAAATTCTGAGAAACCAGTACCAGCATCAAATTAAAGGCTACCCAAACAAAAGAGCAAATAAACTATGATAATAAGCAAAGATACTTCTTGTTCTCAACACACACCATAAGGAAATCTAAAACAGTAACCAACAATTCCTACTTCTACTTTCTCATTTACTAAATTTAAGGACGGAAACTTGATCGATCCATTGATCAGTTTGGTGGTGGGAAGAAAATCTCTTCTGCAAGTCTCTTGGAGCTAAATTGCTTCTCTACATCTGCTGAAACCTTGAATGCAGCCTGCAACACTTGTGGGGATAGAGCCTTCCATGTTGAAGT
>JAOTQJ010000007.1:25755889-25786742 GCA_025642045.1 Solanum sejunctum | reverse complement strand
CCCCCTTCCCTTAAAGTATTCAATTTCCTCGTTTGAATTGAGATGAGAATGGAGTGTCAAAATAACTTCCTTTACCTCATAAAATAGGGATAAAATCTACATTAGAACACTCTATCTCCCCCAAATTTGATTTATTTAATTACATTATATATATTATTCTTAATATTTAATCTTCCACTAGTTTATAATTTGTTAAAAAGAAAACAACTTACTACGCCAAATAAAAGAAAATCTACAAAAGTGTCCAAATGACAATTAACTAAATTGTGGAAAGTATAAAACTAATATCCTAAAATCTAGGTTGCGAACTTATTAAATTAGAACAATTAATTAAAGTAAGACACAACAACTTAACTAAAAACTATACTATATTTAAATAATATATGATATGTGTGTATGCCATTTGATTATCCATGTTGAGAAGTGCTAGATACATTGCATGGAGATGAATTAACAATAATACACAAATCAAGAAGTTTTAATTATCCTTTAATTTAATGTAAACATTTTTAAATGCAACAATACCTTTGACTGCTTCTTGGCCAATAGTGTAAAATGATATGTTTCTTCAATCTCCAATTATTGTAGCTTCACATGAAGTTTAAGAAAAAAATAAAAAATATTTAAAATGTAGGGCCTAAAACAAATATTTAAATATCAATATGGATATAAACTATTTTATTAATGATAAAAAATTAAAATGATGTTATTTCTAATTATATTAAAATATAATATTTTTTTAATTGAAAATAACTAAAACGAAAAATATGCTATATAATTAAATTAAGATTGTGAGGGAGTAAGAACACGAAGAAATATAACAAGAAAATTTGAAGTGTCAAAGCTCAAATGTTTGGTCTATCATGCTCCGGAAGGGTACCCTAGACGTGACTGGCACTTGGAGACTATTGCTAGCCCCCAAGCAGATCACTCAGTCTCTTTATCATCGTTCAGTCAATTTATAAGTGGAAAAGAAATGATATAATGAATATAAATGTTATCCTATCAGTGGACTCATACTATCAATATCAGTCTATCATAAGAAAACAGAATAATCAACAAAAACCTCAAATGTAAAGAATGAAAGAAAGCGGGAAAAGAACCCTCGACATCCACATCCACATCTATGTCTATGAAGTCTCTATAATATAGTCTGAAACGGTACCATGTTAGGGCGTGGCTACCAAATATCAAGTAAAAAAGGCTATCCAACAATAAAATAAATATCCTCTGAATGCTGGGGAGAACTCACCACTGTCAGGAATGTAGAGCTTTGAACCTCAAGGATCGGGCTGCTAAAGTCCTCCGTCTATAGTATCCACATCATAAAATGATGCAACACTAAAGGGGCGTTAGTACATGGAATGTACTGTATAAACGAGCTAAGAAAAAGAAAATAATTTAATTATCATCAGTCCATCACTCAGCCTCACCTCAGGTATAAGAGACAAGACTCTATCACCTCACTAGCTATCAAGAACCAAACATTCACCTCACCTCAAAGTTCTATCATCATGAAATCTATCTGAGAGTTTCAATAATCGACAACCACTACCTATGAACTGGTAGTGATATAACGAAGAGATATAGTTGCCATATCCATCCAGTACCTTGCCGAGGTAAAGAATGAGTCTGTTAGTGGATCCAATAGTCTCTTAAGTCCCCTTTTAGGATAAAGAAAATATCCGATTTCACAGTTCAATCTTCTCCTATGCTGGCCACGTAGTTAATGGGCTTGAGTAGCACTTACTCTTACCCATTTCGGTGCTAATTCTCTTTCTAGGACTCAACATGCTCATAAATCTTTCAATCCTTCAAGAAACCTCATCACCCAACCTCTATGGGCAAGATTTTCTATCCAATCTAAGAGAATTATACCCATTCAACTCTATCAACAATAGTTTTAGTTATCCCAGTTGTCCACACACTCGATTCAGGATTCAGACTCGATCAGACATCATTCTCAAACATTCAAGGCTCTAGACATCTCCTAAGTTCATTATTCAAATTATTATATAGAAAAAATTTTAAGGATCAAGTCACAGTCACATAGTAATAAAAATATACAATAAAAGTAAACATGATGATCATCACTTCGTGATATAAAATTATAGTTTAGGGAATTGAAAACATGAATTCAAGATGGTGTACAAGAATTAAAGCAATTATTCAGGAATTTAGAGAATTTTTTCAAGAAAATTCCAAGAACTCTTAAATCAAGACCCTAACCATGAATTTTTTCATCCTAACTCTATTTTGGCACATAGGAGATCAATCTCATGCTTTTGAGTAGCCTTTATATACCTGGGAATGAAAATCCTTTGAAAAACTTGGAAGATATTTGACACCCTTGCTTGACACTCCTCTTCTTCTCTCTAACTTAGCATAAGAAAACTTTAAAAATAATGGGTCTAAACCCTTTTGTACAAAAAATGTCTTAAAGATTGACTTGGAGATATAACAATATGTCGGGAATGATGAAACTACCCTTCCCGAATTAAAAGAAAAATTTTGGGTTCCCCCTGAACTGGTGCACAATACACACTAGTGTAATATTACACTTTTTCGCATTTACTCAATTTTTGTCAAATTTCTGAAAAAAATCCAAGTGTGGCTCTGCGTCCTATCCGCGTAGCGGAAGGAGCGTGAAAATCTCACTGTTTTTTATTTTCTTTGAGAAAATTAATTCACATTTTTTTTGCTTTAAAGTCGAGTCAAGACCAATTTTTTTACTGAATTTTTAGCACTGATCGCAAATCCGATCTCGAATTTTTCATTAGAGCTTGGAAAAATACGTTGTGCGCACAATAAAGTTTATTGGGCGTTCTAATAATTTCATAGAGTGTTCCATCATCTTCCCCTTGGAATTATTCGTCCTCGAATGATGAGTAAAGGTCGAACGGGGACTCGAATGATCTCAGAATTCATTTTATTCTTTACTCGGGAACACTTGAACTCTCACTATCCATCATCTATTTATCTTCGTCTTAGACTCGGGAATGGAATAATACAATGCATCAATTAATGGAAAAGAATACTCAAAATTGGTAAGAATAAGGATATTTACCTTTGACGTCATCATCACTTGGCATAAATAGATGTGGGTATTTGAGCTTTGTCGCTTCCTCAGCTTCCCATGTTGCTTTCTCAATAAATTGATTCCTCCATAGGACTTTAACAAAGGCTATCTCTTTGTTCCTCAGCTTACGAATCTATTGGTCAAGAATCTGGATCGGAATTTTCTCATACGATAAGTTGTCCTTCACACCTGTACTCTTTATAGGAATTGCTAAGGCTGGATCCCCCAAACACTTCTTCAGCATAGACACATAGAATACCGCCTGAACTCCCTCTAGCTTGGAAGGCAAGTCTAACTCGTAGGCAGCCTTCCTAATCCTTCTTACCATTTGGTATGGCCCGATATAGCTGGGACTCAGCTTCCTCTTCTTGCCAAATCTCATGACACCCTTTATGGGTTACACTTTCAAGTACACTCAATCATCCACCTCGAACTCCAAGTCCCTTCTTCTCGTATCTGTATATGACTTCTGGCAACTCTGAGTTGTCTTTAATCTCTCCTGGATGACTTTCACTTTTTCCATAGACTGGTGCACTAGGTCAGGCCCCAATTAATTCTGCTTCACCCACCTCGAAACTAACTAATCGGTGACCTACACCTCCTCCTGTACAATGCCTCATACGGGGCCATCTGAATATTGGCATGATATCTATTATTATATGCGAACTTAATCAGTGATATATATTATCCCAATTTCCCTTGAAGTCAATAACATATGCCCTCAACATATCCTTCAAAGTCTGAATATTGCGTTCTGCCTGCCCATCTGTTTGAGGGTGAAAAACGGTACTCAAATTCACCTTCGTACCCAATTCATTCTGGAAAGATCTATAAAATTGAGAGGTGAATTGAGCTTCTATATCCGAGATAATGGACAAGGGAACCCCATTCAACCTCACAATCTCTCCAATATACAGTCGGACATACTCCTCAATAGTATAAGTTGTCTTCATCGCCCAAAAGTGGGCTGATTTAGTCATCTTGTCTACAATCACCCATATTGAATCATGTTGCTTTCTAGATCTTGGTAAGCCGATAACGAAATCCATATTGATCACCTCCTATTTGCTTTGGAATCTCAAAGTCCTGAGTTAACCCACAAGGTTTCTGATGTTCAACCTTAACCTGTTGGCAACTGGGACACTTAGAAAATACGAATTGCACAATGTATTTCTTCATCTCATTCCACCAATAGACTTCCCTCAAGTCATGGTACATCTTGGTGGAGCCAGGATGAATGGAATACCTCATACTGTAAGCTTTGACTATGATTTTGTCTCAAACACCATCAACATCAGGTATACACAATCTCCCTTAGTATCTCAATACCCCATCTCTCCCTTTGGAGAAAACCATCACCTTCTGCTTGTAAACCACATTTTTTAATTGGAGTAACACAGGGTCTTCACCTTGCTTTTCTTTCAGCTTAGACACTAAGGATGAAGCAAAATCATTCTAAACATTGACCCCGCCTTCGTTGTTCTCCTTAAGTTGCACTTCCAAATGAGCCAATGTATACATTTGCTTGGCTAGTTCTTTTTTCTCCTTCTCCACATGGGCGGTACTACCCATAGACATCCTGCTAAGAGCATCATCAACCACGTTAGCCTTACCTAGGTGGTAGAGAATGCTCATGTCATAATTCTTAAGCAACTCCAGTCACTTCCTCTGCTGCAGGTTGAGCTCCTTCTAGCTGAACAAGTACTGTAAGCATTTATGGTTGATGAACACGTACACATGTACTCCATATAAACAGTGACACCAGATCTTAAGCGCGAATACCACTATGGCCTACTCTAGATCATGGGTTGGATAATTCTTCCTATGAATCTTAAGCTGTCTGGAAGCACAAGCTATCACCTTTTCCCTCTGCATAAGCATACACCCCCAATCCAATTCTGGATGCATCACAATATATCACGAAGTCACCTATCCCGTCTGGCAAGGTCAACACTAGTGCTATAGTCAATCTAGTCTTCAACTCCTGAAAGTTCTTCTCACATGCCTCAGACCACTGAAACTTGGCCTTCTTCTGAGTTAGCTTTGTCAATGGGGCTGACAGAGAAGAGAAGCCCTCCATAAATCTACGGTAATAACTGGCCAAACCCAAGAAACTTCTTATTTTTGTTAGAGAAGTGGGTCTTGGACATTTCTTAAATGCCTTAATCTTCTGATTATCCACCTGAATGCCATATCTCGAAACAACATAGCTTAAGTAGGCCACTGATGTAAGCCAAAACTCATACTTAGAGAATTTTGCATACAACTCGTGATCTTTGAGTGTTTGAAAACCACCCTAAGGTGATTAACATGCTCTTCTTCGTTCCTAGAATACACCAGGATGTCATTAATAAACACGATCACGAACATGTCAAGATATGGTTTGAATACCCTGTTCATCAAGTCCATGAAAGCTCCGGGTATATTTGTCAACCCAAAGAACATAACCAAAAACTTAAAATGGCCATACTGTGTCCTAAAGGCTGTCTTAGGAATGTCACTTTCCCTCACCTTCAACTGATAGTAACTCTATCTGAGATTTATCTTGGAAAAACGAGTAGCACCCTGAAGCTGATCAAAGAGATCATCTATCTTGGGAAGGGGATACTTATTCTTTATGGTCACCTTGTTCAACTGTCGATAGTCTATACACAACCTTAAGGAACCATCTTTCTTATGCACAAATAGGATAGGAACACCCCAAGGTGAGACACTAGGCCTTATGAAACCCTTCTCTAACAAGTCTTTCAACTGCTCTTTCAATTCTTTCAACTCTGCGGGAACCATTTTATAGGGCGAAATTGAGATAGGTTTGGTCTCGAGAAGAACGTCAATCCCAAAGTCAATCTCTTTGTCAAGAGGGACTCCGAGAAGGTCATCAGGAAAGACCTCGAGAAACTCATTCACTATCAGGACTGACTTAAGAGTGGGAGACTCAACATCATCAGACTTCACTCGTATGAGATAATAAATATAACCCTTAGATATCAACTTTCTAGCTCTAATATAGGATATCAATTTACCCTTAAAGGCAAAAGAACTCCCTTTCCACTTTAAGTCAGACTCATTAGGAAATTAAAAATTGACAATCTGGGTTCTACAATCAACAGAAGCATAAAAAGCATGAAGCCAATCTATGGCTATTGTTGCATCAAAGTAAACCATCTGCTACTCTATCAAATCAGCTAAAGTTTCTCTATGATAAATAGACACTACATAGTCTCTGTAAACTTTCTCAGCTAAAATAAACTCACCAGTAGGGGTAGAGACAGAAAAGGGTTCATGCAAATATTTTGGAAGGACCCCAAACTTACTAGCCACATAAGGGGTTACAAAAGATAATATGGCACCCAGATCAATCAATGCATAACAATTATAAGTAAAGACATGAAGCATACCCATGATAATATATGTTGTAGCCTTCTGCTCTTGTCGGTAACCCATAGCATAAAGGCGATTTGTCCGACCTTCTGTACCCGTAGTAGTAGCACCTCTCTACTAATTACCTGCTGGAGGTACTCTAAAGACTGAGCTCTACTGCTCCCCTTACCTCTCCTCCTCTTCGGACACTCATAGCTGAAATGACAACCCTACCCACAAGCATAACATACATCCACGCCAACACGACACTGACCTAGATGAAGCTTACCACACTTGCTGCAAGGTGACTTTCTCTGTATACTCTGAGTTACACTGGCCTGAGATTGGGACCCTGGGGTCTTGAAATTCTGATGACCCTGAGATTTCTGATTAAATCTGGTTGGTTGGTTGGGTGCACTGGCTGTAGATAGTGCGGGATGTGATGATCTCTTCTGGAAATAAGATTTGTCACCTCTGTTCTTTCTCTGTAGGTTAGATTCATGTCTCGCTGACTTTGCCTTGCTGCTCAAGTGATCCTCTCTATCCCTACTCTTATATTCCTCCGTCTGCTGGGCATACACCACAAGTCTAGAGATGTCCATGCTAGGAATTATCAAAGCAGCCTTACACTCTCTCTGCACATGTCTAGCCAGGCCAGACATAAATCTTCTCATCTTCTTCCTCATATCTTTTACCATCTCCGAGCATACCTTGACAGTTTGGTGAACTTAAGGTTGTACTCCTTCACAGTCATCCCTTCTTGCTTCAGATTCACGAACTCATCCGACTTCGCATCCCTCAACTTTTGAGGTAAGAAATGATCAATAAAGGTGGCTTCAAACTCATCCCACGCTGCAGGCTCTACATCCTCCCCTATACACCCTTCTCCCACTGAGTGTACCACACATTGGCCACGTCCTTCATTTGGTAGGACGCAAGCTCAACTCTCTCAATTTGGATTGCATGCATAACCCTCAGGACTTTGTATATCTTGTCAATGAAATTCTGTGGGTCCTCCTCTACCTTCGACCCCGTACATACTTGCAGGTTCATCCTTAAAAAGTCCCTGAGCCAGGTTGCAGCTGAGGGCTCCTGTGAGCTAGAACTAGGAGCTTGAGAATCATGGCTATTTCCTTGGGAGTCCACCAACTGAGTTAGCATTGTGATGATTCCCCTGAATTCTGCCTTAGTAGTGGGAGCTGGCTGAGGCTGAGCAGAGGGCACCTGAGGGACCTTAGCAGTCCTAGCGGGGCATCCCCATCTCCTTGTCTCAATCTGCACCGGAGCCTCCGGTTGGGTATTCTTAGTGCGAGAGCTAGGGCATCTCTTTGGGCGCCTGTCCTCTTAGGCGACATTTTTTGTAAGCGTAAAGTGCAATAGTTAAAAGCAGAATATCACAAGTTAACTCTAACTCTATAGCGCGAACTTAGATCATAGAAGAAGGGTAACACTTCCTAATATCCTACAACCTCCTGCTTATGAAGTGTAGTGCACAACACACCCATAAACAAGACTATACTAGACACGACTTCATAGACTCCCTAGGACACTCAAACTCTGGGCTCTGATACCAAGTTTGTCACGCCCTGGGAGGGTACCCTAAACGTGACTAGCACTTGGAGACTACTGCTAGCCCCCAATTGGACCACTCCATCTTTTTACCATCGTTCAGTCTATTTATTAGCAGAATAGAAATGATATAATGACTATGAATATTATCCTATCAATAGGCTCATACTATCAATATCAGTCTATCATAAGAAAATAAAATAATTAATGAAAATCTCAAAATAAAGAATGAAAGAAAGAGGGAAAAGAACCTTTGACATCAACATACATGTCTATGTCTATGAAGCATGTATACTATAGTTTGAAATGGTACCATGACAGGCCATGACTATCAAATATCAAGTAAAAATCGCTATCCAATAATAAAATAAATATCCTCCAAATGCTGGGGATGACTCATCACTGTCAGGAATGAAGAACTCTGAACCTCAATGATCGGGTTGCTGAAGTACTCGATCTATAGTATCTGCATAATAAAATGATGCAACGTCAGAGGGGCATTAGTACATGGAATATACTGTATGTAAAACTGGCTAAGAAAAAGGAAACAGTTTAATCATCACCAGTCCATCACTCAGCCTCACCTCAGGTATAACAGATAAGACTCTATCACCTCACTAGCTATCAAGCACCAAACATTCACCTCAAGTCAGAGTTCTATCATCATGAAACCTATTTAGGAGTTTCTATAACCGACAACCACTACCTATGAGCCGGTAGTAATACAATGAAGAGATGTCATTGCCACATCTGTCCAATACCTTGTCGAGGTAAAGGATGAGCCTTTCAGTGGATCCATTAGTCTGTCAAGTCCCTTTTCGAAACAAAGGAAATATCCGCTTTCACGGTCCAATTCTCTCCTACACTGGCCACGTAGTTAATGGGCTCGAGTGGGACTCATTCTTACCCATTTCGGTGCTAATTCTCCTCTCAAGACTCAACATGCTCATAAATCTATCAATCCTTCAAGAAACCTCATCACCCAACCTCTACGGGCAAGATTTTCTATCCAATGAATTATATCCATTCAACTCTATCAACAATAGTTTCAGCTATCCTAGTCGTCCACACACTCGATTAAGGATTCAGATTCGGTCAGGCATCACTTTCAGACATTCAAGGCTCTAGACATCTCCTAAGTTCATTATTCAAGTCATTATAGAGAGGACATTTTAAGGATCAATTCACAATCACATAGTAATGAAAATATACAGTAAAAGTAAACATGATGATCATTACTTCGTGATATAAAATTATAGTTTAGAAAATTGAAAACATGAATTCAAGATGGTGTATAAGAATTAAAGCAATTATTCAAGAATTTGGAGAAATTTTTTAAGAAAATTCCAAGAACTCATAAATCAAGATGCTAGCCGTGAATTTTGTCATCCTAACTCTATTTTGGCACATAGGAGATCAATCTCATGCTTTTGGGTAGCCTTTACATACTTGGGAATGAAAATTCTTTGAAGAATTTGGAAGATTTTTGACACCCTTGCTTGACTCTCCTCTTCTTCTCTCTAACTTAGCATAAGAAAAACTTTGAAAATAATGGGTCTAAACCCTTTTGTATGAAAAACGTCTTAAAAACTGACCTGGGGATATAAAAATATGTTGTGAAGGACTAAATTGCCCTTCCAGAATTAAAAGAAAATTTTTGGGTTCCTCCTGTACTAGTGTGCGACGCGCACTAGTGTAATGTTACACCTTTTCGCATTTTTCTCAGTTTTCATCAAATTTTACAGAAAAATTCAAGTGTGGTTCCGCATGCTCTCCGCGTCATTGAAGGGGCGCAAAAACCTCGTGTTTTTTATTTTCTTTGAGAAAATTAATTTGTGTTTTTTCGCGTTAAAGTCGAGTCGAAATTATTTTTTGACTCAATTTTTCGCACTGATGGCAAATTCGGTCTCAAGTTTTTCATCAGAACTTGGAAAGATACGTTATACGCACGATAAAATTTAGGGGTATTTTAATAATTTAACGGGGTGTTACATGGTCATAGCACCATGTTGTTGTGATCGAAATAATAGTATACAACATTATGCCAAAACTCACGAAACAAATCTTGGATGATAACAAATTAGACGGCAAAGGCAATTTTGAACCAAAATATTAAAGGCAAGTTTATTTTTGGATCAAACTATAAATGAAGGGTATTTTTGAGCATTCACATAATTTAAAGGTATTTTTGACCCTTTTTCCTACAATAAAAAAGGCACCAATATTTTAATATGAGTAGATCAATTTATCGACCTAGATATGATAAAATTAATATAACAAAAAAGATATAAATTTTTTAAAAAATAATCTTCTCCCAAACAAAATTTTTTGAACGATTACATTGTAAATAATATTTCTGTTGTATGAGCATGAAAGATCTTTAATTTATAGAAGTCTAAAACTTATTTCCTAAAAAATAAAAAAGATAAATATTGAAGAAGCATAAAAAGATCATGAAGAAAAATATTTTATTATGCTAGAAAATCAGTACATAAACCTTAAAGCAGATAAGTACAATGTTTAATGTTGGATTAGGAAAATAAAATAAACCTAGGACGTAAAAAATGACGCAATCATTAAGAAATCTAACGGCGTAGAATTTAAATTAATGATAATTACAATCTGATAATTATAATTAATTAACAAAAATACCAGTTCACATGTTCTTTACTTTTCATTTGGTTATATACCTCATCCATGTGCGTTGTCATTGTCACATATTTGTTGTGTCCTTTAATTCTTTTTTTATGTTTAAAATTTTATTAGATAAATTATTGTAATGTTTCATAAGTTCATCAATGTTTTATTTTAGATCATCAAATGCATAAAACTTGGATTTGTGTCTTTTATTTCTTTATGTATGATAATGTCATTTGCCCTCTCTTCTTTTATATATACTCGGAAAAATTTATTCGTACCAAATATTTATAATTTTTAATTATGAACCCAAATATCATTCTAAATTGACTTGAGATCAAGGGTGAATTCAGGATGTTCGATGAAATTTTTGAAAATTTTCTAACTTTTACATGAATTTTATATTTTTATTGAGAAATCTAGTAAATATATAAGATTTACAAGTTGGGAACACATAAACAAAATGTATTCTTGATCTAGTGGTATAAAATGAACTTGTTTAATTCTACTGCTCGCCTGATGTGAACTCACAAACTTTAAATATTGAAATATTAGTATTGCGTTGTTGTAATCATGATCAACTAATATATATGTAACTTTTATTTCATTAAATTACTTAATCATAATAAATTATATGAATTTGATGTAAACGTACATCAGATAACAAATAAAGTTTTCACTATATGTACCATGACTCCTTGATCTTGCACATTTGCATTTCACTAAATTAATCTTATTAATGTTATTTTGAAACTTTAAATTTGACTATTACTAATCTATTAGAGTACTTTGTATAGTTATTTAATAGAGTACCAAGTAGTTGTGCAAAAAATAATAAAACTCTATTAATTTACTAAATGAACAAATAAAATAAAATATTCATTTATAGGACCAAGTAAATGAAACGGGGGAGTATACTTTTCAACTTTTGTTGGAGCCATATAAGACACGTTTCGCCATACGAGATGATACCAGATCATGATATGAAATCATATGAGATGAAGTGCTTGTTTAGATATGCAATTTGGTTTTTTAATTTGAATTTTTTGTTCGTAAACTTAAAAACTTCATAAATTGTGAAAATTATAAAAATTACCCCAATTCTTTGTATAATCTTACCAGCTAAGCAAAAGATCATTATAAAAGTATAATATACTATAATATCACAACTAAAGTTTTTCTAAAAAGAAAATACAATATTTATTAATCGAATTTTAATTTAATTAAAAAATAAATTCAAATATGAGTTATAATATACTATTCTTTAATAAACATAATATTTATCTAGCAATAAAAAAAATATTTTCGTAAAAAATTACTAAAGTGACATATGACAGAAATGAAATAGCTTTATGTAGACAAAATACTAATATTTACTAAAAGTACATCTGTCGAAAATGATATCAACTATTATAATGTTTATATATGATGTAAATAAATGATTGATACATAATAAAAATGAAGATTTTTTCTGTATAAAATATAAATTCATGAGTCAATTTTTGCATTTGAAAAATGAGAAATTATAATATGAAATTCTTAAATCAGACAGGATATTTGTATTTGTAAATTGATTAAATATGTATAAATACTAAATTTTGAGTTCACTTATTATTATTTAGAATCGTCACTGTAAATATAGAATCCATAAAGTTAAAATTCTAACTTTGTTTCTACTCGTAAATTTTCATGATTAAGAATATATATAATACAAATGGATATATTTTTGGGTATGTGAATAAAGCAATTTTGTGTGCAAATAACTAGCTTGAATATTTCTTCCCATTTGGAAGTGTTTTAATAATATTTCTAAGGAATTTAAACTAACAATTAACAAAATCAATAATTAACTAGATAAGCTAAGATTTAACAAATTAATAGAGACAAGTGTATATAGTCATACAAAAGTCCAATATCTTTGACCTAAATAATAATAGGTTTCCTTTTTTCTATTTGTCTGCATAGACCTATTAATGCACCTAACTCTCTCTGTATCTATACCATCAAATTTTCGACTAGACAACTTAAAAGGAAATTCAATGTCTCTCCATTAGAAAAATGGGCAAGTTTGAAACCATTTTGATAATAAATCGTGGAGAGTTATTTGTCAACTTTTTCATTATCAGTTTAAAAGAAAAAAAATTAACGCAAAATGGGCATTTGTTCAAGTTGTCTTTTTGTAGGACACTATTTATATGATAAAAATTTATTGACATCGTGCTAGTATTTATATCAAATTAATATAACTTATTATGATTAAGTGGTGTAATAGAGTAAAAGTAAATAATAATCATGATCAAATAAAAAAAAATTTTATTCAATACATAATTAATATATTGACTTGGTGTGATATCATGTGTACAAAATGAGCAACTCATCAAATCTAGTATGAATCATATGCATAAATGGTAGTTACAATCGACAAGTTTTCTTCGATTTCCTCATTTGAGATCTTGGGGAAATAGGATCAAGTTAATCCTTACGAATAACTCGATACTCTCTCTTCAACCTAAATGCAATAAAATTAAAAAAAAATTATAAATCGATCTGCTCCTCTCTATCATGTAAAAACTACGAAATCATCCCAAAATGCCTTGGATTGACATCGTCCCGGGTCACGGAGTTTAATACAGCTCTAACGGAATTAATTTCTTATATGCTTCTATTTAGTTAATATAATAATATATTTGTATCCTTCTTTTTTAATATTTTCATGTGCATAGGAAAGCTTAACCAAGCAACATTATCACATACTCGAGAGAAAAAACTTGTAACAAAAAATTAAACTGAAAACATGCAATTTTACCAAATTCAAATCGCTACACCTAGCTATAGGCTACACATACATGTACCTAATTAATCTACAGTTTACACTATGCTTAAAAGATTATATTTTTGAGCCTAATAAAACCAAAAATGGAATCTCATCTAACCCATCACTATAATTGCAAATTATTTATATCGTTGAAGGAGTACAAATTACATGTGCCATAGGAAGACCTTCGAACAGAGTGAAGTCAAGCTAGGGGGATGGCGATCCAACTCCTACCCTGGCTTCAGTAAACTCTCCTCTTCTTCGGAAAAGAGAGGACACAGGCCAGATGGCACATATTAAATCGATATTTCAATTCGATGTACTATATATTATCAGGAGTGGTTAAAAACATTATTTGAAGAGTTAAAGCTAAACTTTATTTAGAGGTCTTTAAACTTCAAATAAGATCATATTGAGTAACCTGAATATTTAATAACAATATTCACGTAAATTGATGTTTGATTAGTCTTAGGTCCTTCAAAAAATAATTAAAAGAATAAGTAATGAATTTTCATGATAAAACATTTTAAAAGATATTTTTCTCTTAATATGCTAAAAGTAATGATGAAGCATAGATGTCAAAGTACTATGCATTTGTTTTGATAATTTGACAAATTATAGAGCAAACGGACCTGATCAAAGGGCTGATTAGATCTCTGGTCCATGAAGTTTTTGACAAACAGACAAGTCAATGGTATACAGTTGTAAAGCTGCTGTAGTTGGTGAACACTGCGGCAGAGATAAATAAAGGTCAACAGACTCCAATTACTGACGTGACTTCTAACTTTTTATTTTTCTTATAAAGAGAACTTATTGACAAAAAATAAAATATTTTTTTTTGCAAATTAAGTATATCCAAAGCAAAAGTCCTTCACTTAAGGAAGAATAATTAACTTCACTACCAATAGCAAGGACTTGATAGAATCGTTCCATAAAAGGTCTTGTTTTGTAGTGTAAGTGTGTTTTATGTTCTAAAGATTGTCAGATCAGTTCGTATGTTATATAGGAATATAAATAATTTCTTGTTGCATCTGAGCTGACTAACTCTTGGCTAGAGTTAGCCTTGAAGGAAGTGTTGAAGTCTATATTAGCAAGAGGTAGTTAATGTAGTGGGCGATAAGACTTATTGCTTAGTTGTGGCTAGAGTTAGTCGTTCAAAGTCTATACTAACTAGAATTAGTTTGTGTAGCGAGCAACAGAGATATTGCTTAGGTTCAAATATTGCAATAGAGTTGTTGCAAAGGAAAGGAGTGGAAAGTGTTAGTGTCTAAGTTATAAGAGTTTGTAATGGACTACTTTGCTCTTGCATCTAAATGAAGACTGGTTGAGGAAATCTTACTAGACAGATCATGGTTGTTTCTCCCTTGAACAAGGAGTTTTTTCACATAAAATCTTGTGTTCTTTATTTGTTTTTGTTCTTACATAGTTACTCGGGGTAGCAAAATTAAATTCAACCTGTCCAATCCGCCCAACCTGTTGAATTATGGCGGGTTAATAACCTGCTCATTTATTAGTTCAACCCAACTCATCTCAACTCATTTAAAATTGAGTTGATATGCAATTCGAATTTACTCGAGTGTAATCTTGTCAAAATATTTTTAAAACACTTTCTTTTTAATTTGATATGTTTTATATAGTCAAAATAAAGAAAAATATAATTTAATTAAGTACTGAAAAATTGAAAAAGAACAAATAAAATAAGTAAAACTTAGTAAAAGTTGAGTCGGGTTGGGTCTTGACCCGCTGTATATACCCATTACTCAATCCGTTTTAACCCAGTCCATTATTATCCAAGCAAATTTAGATTAGATTAGGTCTTGACCCATTATAATCTGCTCAAATTTGACCCAACCCGTTCAATTGTCACTCCTTATAGTTACTGTGTCGAAAAATTTGGTCCCTAACTTTAGTGGACATATACATTCTAACAAGTAACTATATACTTTTAGTATATAATAGACAAGTAAAATAAATGAATAGAGTAATTGATGTCTACATATATAGATCTTTCTCTTTCAATTATGTTAATAGTATTGTTTAGTGAGTCTTCATGGATTTGACTATTAGAGCAATTTAGCCTAATGCAATTATTTTCATTAATTATGACTAATAATTTTAGTTGCCCGTGAAACCTGGTGGACAGGTAAAGTCGTTACTCGTTAGGATACGCTTAAAAGTAAAACTGTTTCTGCTTTTCTGGACCATTGCTTCGAGGAACTCAACAATATATATATTTAACAATTAAATTAAATTAAATTAAAAAATAAAGCACTTTTTTCCCAGATGAGTGGCTTATGACTTAAAAACTGGGATGTAGGTTAGGCACTTAGCCATGTGTGACTTAATTTTTAGGATATATAAATGCCCAATTTTAAATTGTTTTGGGACAATGTTATTCTTAAAAAATAATTTTAGATATATTTAGAGACAAAGAAATGCCTGAATTTCAGTGATATATGTCTGAAGTTGAAGCAATAATAACAACTTTAATAAAAGTCATTTTTAAGTCCAAGTAAATATTTATATATCCAAAAGTCAGTTCAAATATGTCTCTAGTTCTATCATTTATGTCACATACTGGAGGTTGGACTTTATTTGGCAGTACTAATCTTCTTAGGTATATCTCTAAAACTTGTTGAAACTAATTTTTAAAGATCAAATTAATGCAACTGAACAAACATTTAGTAGTGAATCAATTAATATTCCCAGCTAATGTTTAATAAAAATGGCTATACAACTCGCATATCCCGGTTGTTGTGCCAATTGTATGAAATCAGAATTTGTATAGTTCGTTTCTTAATAGTTAAATTTAGAATTTTCTAATTGTATAAATACATAATTTATATATGTTTATTCTAGTTTGTATATATTATCATGCTGATACATTTAATTTGTATATCTTCTGAAAAATTCCTAAATGTATAAATACATAATTTATATATACTTACTTTATTTGTATATTAGCAACGAATTATACAAATGAAAATATCCATAGCAAATGAAGCTATATCTATAGAGCATAATTAGACAAACTACAATTAAGGAGTATAATCAAGATATTTATTAGTAGCTATTTGTGAAAATTTCCCTCATGACTCCACTTTAAAAAATGTATAATGTTCGGTTTTCCTCCTACATAATCAGCCTTAAAAGTAAATTTTATTTAACAGACTAAACATAGATTATATAAGATAAAATTATAGTTTTTACGAGTATATTATTTTTTGTATTATTAATTATAATAATTGTCTTATTTTTGGAGACAGAATTGATCCTCTTTACTCTTATTCCTACAAAGATGTATTAACATCATAGATGGATTCTTTAAAGTCGTTATTAATTTTGCCTTACCTGGTAATTTAAGGTTACAATTTTATGACGCATTTAGTATTATTTGAAATACATTTATTCTAATTTTGAAATTTTTATAAAATATATTTTATTCTGATGAATTAATTTTAATAATAAATTACTTCAATAAAAATCCGTTATTATATATATGTAGAATTTTGAAATATTCTCTGATTATATAAGAGACAATTGAGGCTGAAGGAGATAACTCTTGGTTAACATGACTATTTTAGTAAGAATATTTTAAAAATATTTTTTTTAAAAAGAATCTTTTATTTTACTTAAGTTTAATTACTGTACCATTTATTCAAAATCACAGGATCCCCTTCCGCTATGTCTTTTAGTTGTGAATTCATATCCTTTAATTATAAAAATATTAATAATCTTTATCAATATGTATTTTTATACTTAATGAATTTTCTTTGAATTATTTGATTAACATCACTTATAAATAAACTAGAAAAGGGGAAGCATAGCCCCAATAACTATTATTTTCTGCTGAGTTGATAGAATATTTATATATTTTTTAAATTTTAAGTTGTTTATTATTTAGACTTAAAATAATTGATAAGATGTTACGTCTTGAGAGGATATCCTAGACGTGATTGGCACTCGAAGACTATTGCTAGCCCTCAAGCGGACCACTCAATCTCTTTGCCATCATTCAGTCAATTCATCAGCGGAACAGAAATGATATAATGATAATAAATGCTACCCTATCAGTGCGCTCATAATATCAATCATCAGTCTATCATAAGGAAATGTAATGGATAACAAAAATCTCAAATATAAGGAATGAAAGAAAGAGGGAAAAAAACCCTCGACATCAATATCAACATCTATGTCTATGAAGCCTCTATACTATAGTCTGAAATGGTACCATGACAGGCTATGATTATCAAATATCAAGTAAAATGAACTATCCAACAATAAAAATAAATATCCTCCGAATGCCGAGGAGGATTCACCACTGTCAGGAATGAAGAGCTCTGAACCTCAACGACGGGCTGCTGAAGTCCTTGGTTTATAGTATCTGCATCATAAAATGATGCAGTGTCAGAGGGGCTTAGTACATGGAATGTACTCTATATAAAACGGGCTAAAGAAAAAAAGGAAACAGTTTAATTATCACCTATCCATCACTCAGCCTCACCTCAGATATAAAGGACAAGACTCTATCACTTCACTAGCTATCAAGCCTCAAACATTCACATCACCTCAGAGTTCTATCCTCATGAAACCTATGTGGGAGTTTCTATAACCGACTACCACTACCTATAAGTCGGTAGTGATATAACAAAGTGATATCGTTGTCACATCCGTCCAGTACCTTGCCCTGGTAAAGGACGAGTCTGTCAATGGATCCAAAAGTCTGTCAAGTTCCCTTTCGGGATAAAGGAAACATCCTTTTTCACAGTTCAATCCTCTCCTACGCTAGCCACGTAGTTAATGGGTTCGAATGGGACTCACTCTTATTCATTTCTGTGCTAATACTTCTCCCAAGACTACATGCTCATAAATCCATCAATCCATCAAGAACTCTCCTTACCTAACCTCTACGGGCAAGATTATCTATCCAATCTAAGGGAATTATACCCATTCAACTCTATCAATAATAATTTCAGCTATCACAGTCACCAACACAATCACCTTACGACTCAGACTCATTCAAGCATCACTTTCAGACATCCAAGGCTCTAGACATCCACCTAAGTTCATTATCCAAGCCTTTACAGAGAAAAATTTTAAGGATCAAGTCAACGACGAACGAACATTACCCCAATGCCTCAAAGGCTCCCGCCCATTTCGGGGTAAGGGGGGTCGGATGTACGCAGCCTGACCCCTATGTTTAAAAACATAGCGCGACTATTTACAGATGATCCATGATGAGCGTCGAAAGTTGCATTGACTAACTGCTACTTCACAATTGAAAGAAGCACAGACAGTTTAAAAAGTCATTTTGCTTTATTCCATCATACCCCAAAGCCAAAAAATAGTGAATCTTTGGCTCCATCTGAGATTGATGAAAAAATTAAGGATCAAGTCACAATCACATAATAATGAAACTATACAATAAACGTTAAACATGATGATCATCAAACTTGGATATAAAAATATAGTTTAAAGAATTAAAATAAGAATTCAAGATACTATCCACGAATTTAATATTAACATTCAAGAAATTTCAAGAAAACACGATTCAAGATTTTCTACGTATGATTTTCTCATCCTAACTCTATATTGGCACATGGGAGATCAATCTCATGTTTTTGGGTAGCCTTCACATACCTGAGAATGAAGATTTCTTTAAGAAATTTGGAAGATTCTTGGACCCTTACTCTTTCTCTCCTCTTCTTCTCTCTGATTTAGCGTAAGAACCTTGAAAAAAAATGGGTTTAAAACCCTTTTCGCACAAATATACATTTAAAAACCGATCCAGGGATAAAAAAAATATATCAAAAAGTACAAAATTACCCTTCTCAAATTAAAATAGAAAAAACTGCATCCCCATGCACTAGTGCGCGATGCGCACTAGTGCAAAAAATACAAAAATACAATTTTTCGCGAATTTTTAATTTTCATCGAATTTTTGAAAAAGTATAAATGTGGTTTCATGTCCTCTCTGCATTGCCAGAGGAGCGCAAAAATCTCACTATTTTAGTCTCTCTTTGGAAAAATTAATTCGCATTCTTTCCTTCTTAAAGTCGAGTTGAGACCATTTTCCAATTCAATTTTTTGCACTGATTACAAATCCGGTCTCAAATTTTTTATCAGAGCTTGGAAAGACGCGTTGTGTACACGATATAATTTAGGAGCATTTTAGTAACTTTACGGGGTGTTATATCATCTCCCCCTTGGAATCATTCGTCCCCGAATGATGAGTAACGGTTGAACCGAGACTCGAATAACCTCATAACTTCACCTTATTCCTCACTCGAGAATACTCAAACTCTCACTATCCATCATCTATCTATCTCTATCTTAGACTTGGGAATAAGATAACATAGGGCATCAAGTAAAGGAAAAAGAATACTCGAAATTGGTAAGAATATGGATATTTACCTTCAACATCGTCATCACTTGGCACGAATAGATGCAGGTATTTGAGTTTCATCGCTTTCTCAGTTTCCCATGTAGCTTCCCGAACAAATCGATTCCTCTATAGGACTTTAACGGAGGCTATCTCTTTGTTCCTTAGCTTACGAACCTGTCGGTCAAGGTCTGGACTGAAATTTCCTCATATGATAAGCTCTTCTTCACTCTCGTACTCTTCACCAGAACTGCTAAGGCTGGATCCCCTAAACACTTCTTCAGCATAGATACATGGAACACTGGGTGGATTCCGTCTAGCTCGGAAGGTAATTCTAGCTCATAAGAAACCTTCCCAATCCTCCTTACAATCTAATAGGGTCCGATGTAATGGGGACTCAGTTTCACCTTCTTACCAAACCTCATGACACCCTTCATAGGTGACACCTTCAAGTACACCCAATCATCTACCTCGAACTCTAAATATCTTCTTCTCACGTCCGTATATGATTTCTGGCGACTTTGGACTGTCTTCTACCTTTTCTTGATGACTTTCACCTTCTCCATAGACTGGTGCACTAGGTCAGGCCCAATTATCTCAGCTTCACCCACCTCAAACCAGCCAATCGTGGACCTATATCTCCTCCCTTACAATGTCTCATACGGGGGCATCTGAACACTAGCAGGATAACTATTATTATATGTGAACTCAATCAATGGTAAATGATTATCCCAGTTTCCTTTGAAGTCAATAACACATGCCCTCAACATATCTCCAAAGTCCGAATAGTGCACTCTGTCTATCCGTCTGTCTGCGGGTGAAAATCGGTACTCAAATTTACCTTCGGCCCCAATCCATTCTGGAAAGATCTCTAAAATTATGAGGTGAATTGAGCTCCTCTGTCTGAGATGATAGATAAGGGAATCCCATGAAACCTCACAATCTCTCCAATGTAAAGTCGGGCATACTCCTCAGCTATGTAAGTTGTCTTCGTCGCCAAAAAGTGGACTAATTTAGTTATCCGATCAATAATCACCCATATTGAATTATGTTGCTTTTTGGATCTTAGTAAGCCGGTAATGAAGTCGATGTTGATTACCTTCTATTTCCACTCTAGAATTTTAAAGTTCTGAGCTAACCCACACGATTTCTGATGTTCAACCATAACCTGTTGGCAATTGGGACACTTGAAAACAAATTTAACAATGTCCCTCTTCATCCCATCCCATCAATAGACTTTTCTCAAGTCGTGGTACATCTTAATGGATCCAGGATGAATGGATTATCTCATACTATGAGCTTCAGCCATGATTCTGTCTCAAACACTATCAACAATAGGTAAACACAATCTCCCTTGATATCTGAATACCCATCTCCCCCTTTGGAGATAACTATCATTTCTGCTTATGAACCGCTTCCTTCAATTGGAGGAAGCAAAGTCCTGGTCTTGCTTTTCCTTCACCTCGGACACTAAGGATGAAATAGAACTATTTTGAACATTGACCCCATATGAGCAGTACTCCAAATTGAGCCAATTTATGCACCTCCCTGGCTAGCTCCCTCTTCCCCTCCTCCACATGAGCAGTGCTACCCAGTGACATCCTGCTAAAAGCATTAGCAATAATTTTAACCTTACCTGAGTGGTAGAGAATGCTCATATCATAATCCTTGAGCAACTCCAATCACCTCCTTTGTTACAAGTTGACCTCTTTCTGACCGAACACATACTGCAAACTCTTATGGTCGGTGAACACGTCCACATGCATTCCATATAGATAGTGATGCCAGAGTGTACATGCGAACACTACCGCTGCCAACTCAAGATCATGAGTCAGATAATTCTTCTTATGGATCTTAAGTTGTCTTGAAGCATAAGCTATCACTTTCCCTCTCTACATAAGTGCACAACCCACTCACTTTGGATACGTCATAGTATATCACGAAGTCGCTTATCCCGTCTAGCAAGGTCAACACTGGTGCAGTAGTCAATCTAATTTTCAACTCTTAGAAACTTTTCTCACATACCTTAGACCACTGAAATTTGGCCTTCTTCTGAGTCAGCTTAGTCAATGGTGCTGACAAAAAGGAGAAGCCTTCAACAAATCAGCGATAGTACCTGGCTAACCCTAAGAAACTTTTTATTTCTGTTGGAGAAGTGGGTCTTGGCCAGTTCTTAACCGCCTCAATCGTCTTTGTATCAACCTGGATACCATCTCTCGAAATAACATGGCCTAATAAAGCAACTGACTTGAGCCAAAACTCACAGTTAGAGAATTTTTCATACAACTTATGATCTTTGTGTGTTTGCAAAACCATTCTAAGGTGATTAGGATACTCCTCTTCATTCTTCAAATACGCTAGAATGTCATCAATAAATACGATCACGAATATATCAAGATAAGGTCTGAATACCCTGTTTATCAAGTCTATGAAAGCTGCAGGTACATTTGTCAACCCGAAAGACATGACCAAGAACTCAAAGTAGTCATAGCGTGTCCTAAAGGTTGTTTTTGGGATACCACTTTCCCTCACTTTCAACTGTTGGTAACCTAATCTAAGGTCTATTTTGGAGAAACAGGTAGCACCTTGAAGCTGGTCGAAGAGGTCATCTATTCGGGATAGAGGATACTTATTCTTTATGGTCACGTTATTTAACTAGCGGTAGTCTATGCATATCCTCAAATACCCATCTTTCTTACAGACAAAAGGAGAGGAGAACCCCAAGGAGAGACACTAGGCCTTATCAAAACTTTCTCTAACAAGTCTTTCAATTGCTCTTTCACTTCTTTTAACTTTGCGGGGGCCATTCTATAAGGTGGAATTGAGATAGATTTAATCCCCAAAAGAACACCAATCCCAAAGTCAATCTCCCTATCAGGAGGGACTCCAAGAAGATCATCAGAAAAGACCTCGGGAAACTTATTCACTATCATAATTGACTCAAAAGTAAGAGACTCAACATCATCAAATTTCACTCGCACGAGGTGCTAAATACAACATTTGGATATCAACTTTCTAGCTCTAAGATAGGATATGAATTTGCCCTTAGGGGTAACAGTACTCCCTTTCCACTCTAAGGTAGGCTCATTGGGACATTGGAACTTGACAATCTGGGTTCTATAGTCAACAGAAGCATAATAAGCATGAAGCCAATCCATTCCATTAAATCAGCTAAAGTGACTCTATGATAGATAAACACCACACAATACCTGTAAACTCTCTCAGCTAGGATGGATTCACCAGTAGGAGTAGAGACAGAAAAGGGATCAAGTAAACACTCAGGAAGAATATCAAACTTTCTAGCCACATAAGGGGTCACAAAAGATAATGTGATACCCAGATCAAGTAAGGTATAACAATCATAAAGTCACAAAGCATACTCGTGACAACATATGGTGCGGCCTCCTGATCTTGACGGTTACCCACAACATAATGATGGTTAGTCCCGCCTCTTATACCCGTAGTAGTAGCACCCCTCTATTGATTACTTACTGGAGGTGCTATCAAAGACTGAGCTCTGCTGCTCCTCTTACCTCGCCTCCTCTTCAGACACTCGTAGCTGAAGTGACCAGCCTGACCAAAAGCATAACATGTATCCTCGCTAACACGACACTCACCCAGATGAAGCTTACCACACTTGCTGCAAGGTGGCTTTCCCTATATACCCTGAGTCACACTAGCTTGAGATTGAGCGTCTAAGGTCCTGAAAATCTGATGACCCTGAGATTTCTGATCATACCTGGTTGGTTGTGTGGGTGCATTGGCTGTAGATGGTGTGAAATGTGATGATCTCTTCTGGAAATAAGATTTGTCACCTCTATTTTTTCTCTATGGTTTAGATTCATGTCCCACTAACTTCGCCTTTCTGCTCAAGTGCTCCTCTTTATCCCTCCTCTTATCTTCCTCCGTTTGATGGGGATATACCAACAAGTCTGGAGATGTTCATGCCAGAAATCAACAATGTAGAAATACACTCTCTCTGCACATATCTAGCTTGGCCAGACACAAATCTCCTCATCTTCTACTTCATATCTTTCACTATCTATGGAGCATACCTTGATAGTTAGGTGAACTTAAGGCTATAATACTTCCAGTCATCCCTCCCTGCTTCAGATTCATGAACTCATCTGCCTTCGCCTCCCTCAACTCTTGAGGAAAGAAGTGATCAAGAAAGGCGGCTTCAAACTCCTCCTATTGTGCAGGCTCCGCATCCCCCCCTCTACTCCCTTCCCACTGAGTGTACCACACATTAGCCACGTCCTTCAGCTGGTAGGATGCAAGCTCAATTTCATCAATCTTAGTCACATGCATGGCCCTCAAAACCTTGTACATCTCGTCAATGAAGTTCTGTGGGTTCTTCTCCACCTTCAACACCGTATACACTGGCGGGTTCATCCTCAAAAAGTCCCTGAGCTGGGTTGCAGCTGAGGGCCCTTGTGAGCTAGAACTAGGAGCTTGAGAACCGTGGATATTTTCCTGGGAGGCCACCAACCGAGTGAGCATGGTGACGGCTCCTTTGAATTCTGCCTCAATAATGGGAGTTGTCTGAGGCTGAGCATGGGGGTCCTGAGGGACCTCAGCAGTCCTGGTGGGCATCCCCGTCTCCTCATCTCAGTCTGAATCGGAGCCTCCAGTTGGGTATTCTCAGAGACAGGAGTTAGGCATCTCTTTGGGTGGTTGTCCTCTTAGGTGACAGTTTTTGTAAGCGTAAAGTGCACAAGTTAAAAACAGAATTTCACAAGTTAACTCTATAGCACGAACTCAAATCATAGAATAAGGGTAACACTTCTAAATATCCTATAACCTCTTGCTTATGAAATGTGGTGCACAACAAACTCATAAACAAGACTTTACTAGACACAGCTACATAGGCTCCCTAGGACACTAGAACTTTGGGCTCTGATACCAAGTTTGTCACGTACCAGAAGGATACCTTAGAAGTGACTGGCACTCGGAGACTATTACTAGCCCCCAAGTTGATCACTCAGTCTCTTTGTCATCGTTCAGTCAATTCATCAGCAGAATAGAAATGATATAATGATAATAGATGTTATCCTATCAGTGAACTCATACTATCAATCATTAGTCTATCATAAAGAAATGGAATAGATAACGAAAATCTCAAATGTAAGGAATGAAAGAAAGAGGGAAAAGAACCCCCACATCAACATCAACATCTATATCTATGAAGCCTCTATACTATAGTCTGAAATGGTACCATGACAGACCATGGCTACCAAATATCAACTAAAAGGGACTATCCAGCAATAAAAATAAGTATCATCGGAATGTTAGGTAGGACTCACCACTGTCAAAAATGAAGAGCTCTGAACCTCAACGATCGGGCTGCTGAAGTCCTCGGTCTATAGTATCTGCATCATAAAACGATGCAGCGCCAGAGGGGCGTTAGTACATGAAATATACTATATGTAAAAAAATAATTTAATCATTACCTATCCATCACTCAGCCTCACCTCAGATATAAAAGACAAGACTCTATCACCTCACTAGCTATCAAGCCTCAAACATTCACATCACCTCAGAGTTTTATCATCATGAAACCTATCTGGGAGTTTCTATAACCGACAACGACTATCTATGAGTCGATAGTGATACAATAAAGTGATATCGTTGTCTATCAGTGGATCCAAAAGTCTAACAAGTCCTCTTTCGGGACAAATGAAACATCTGTTTTCATGGTCCAATCCTCTCTTATGCTGACCACATAGTTAATGGGTTCGAATGGGACTCGCTCTTACCCATGTTGGTGCTAATATTCCTCCCAGGATTCAACATGCTCATAAATACATCAATCTGTCAAGAACTCTCATTACCCAACCTCTACGGGCAAGATTATTTATCCAATCTAAGGAAATTATACCCATCAACTCTATCAACAATAATTTCAGCTATTACAGTCACCAACACACTCACCTTAGGACTCAGACTCATTCAAGCATCACTTTCAGACATCCAATACTCTAGACATCTCCTTAAGTTTATTATTCAAGCCTTTACAGAGAGAAATTTTATAGATCAAGTCACAATCACATAGTAATGAAACTATACAGTAAAAATTAAACATGATGATCATCAAACTTGGATATAAAAATATAGTTTAAAGAATTAAAATAAGAATTCAAGATACTATCCATGAATTTAATACTAACATTCAAGAAATTTCAAGAAAACGTGATTCAAGATTTTCTATGTATGATTTCCTCATCCTAACTCTATATTGGCACATGGGAGATCAATTTCATGTTTTTGAATAGTCTTTACATACCTGGGAATGAAGATTTCTTTAAGAAATTTGGAAGATTCTTAGACCCCTTATTCTTTCTCTCCTCTTCTTCTCTCTGACTTAGCGAGAAAACCTTGAAATAAATGGGTTTAAAATTCTTTTTGTACAAATATACGTTTAAAAATCGATCCAGGGATATAAAATATATTGAGAAGGATGAAATTGTCCTTCCCGAATTAAAATAGAAAAAACTGCATCCCCATGCACTAGTGCGCGATGTGCACTAGTGCAAAAGTGTAATTTTTTCGCAAATTTTTTATTTTCATCGAAGGGGCGCAAAAATCTCACTGTTTTAGGCTCTCTTTGAAAAAATTAATCCACATTTTTTTTATGTTAAAATCGAGTCGAGACCATTTTTCGATTCAATTTTTCGCACTGATTGCAAATTCGGTCTCGAATTTTCCATCAGAACTTGAAAAGACACGTGCGTACGATATAATTTACGGATGTTTTAATAATTTTATGAGGTGTTATATAAGAGCGATATAGTAAAATCAAAATTATATTGAAGTAGTTGAAGAAATAATTTATTAGGGGTGCTAGTATAAAATTAAATTAGAATGGCTAAATGAATATAATTAAGTAGCTAAAATAAATATGTTAAAATCCATAAAATATTTTAATTGAACTATATATAATAAAGAAGATGATGAAATAGATATCTCAAATAAATAGATAACTCAAATAAATATATTGATTGAGAAATGCCTACGTATTCACATTTCTTATATAGTAATAAAATATTGTGCGGTGCCAAGCACAAAATGTTTCATAACTAATATATCAAAAAGTTTGGACTTTTTCAAACCTAGGCAAGTGAGCCACTAAAATATGATTAGAAAACCCACTAAAATAATTTAGAATATGAATAAATAAATATGTATATGATGCGTGTGTACACAATTTTTTTTAATCCAGGTATAGTGCTACTAGATACATTGCACGGAGATGAAATTAATACAAACAGCTTTGTCTTTTATGAAGCATTTTATTAATTAATTAAATATATATTTTATTAAAAATAGTAAAAGAGCACCTTCATTTGTCTTCTTCTTAGCCAAATTATAAAGTGTGAAATCACAAGCCAACAATATAGAAAATTTGTGGGGGTTATTTGGTTTAAAGATAAGTTTGATAGTAATTAATTAATTATTTTAAAATTAATTATTTTAATGTTAACTTTTATGATTATTTTATTTATTATATTGAAAATAATATGTACTGTATAATTTTTTAAAATATTTATTTGTTTATCCTTAATTTTTTAGCCAAAGAAAAAAGATCTGAGGAGTTTTAATTGTATTTTCAAACTTTTATAGTTTTATTCCGCAATGATTAATTCTGATACTATTTTTTCAAATTTTATTTTTTGAAAAAATTAACTAGTCCTAGTACTATTAAGAGTTTTAATTGTATTTTCAAACTTTTATAGTTTTATTCTGCAATGACTAATTCTGATACTATTTTTTTAAATTTTATTTTTTGAAAAAATTAACTAGTCCTAGTACTATTAAGAGTTCTAATTGTATTTTTGAACTTTTGTAGTTTTATTCCACAACGACTAATCCTGATACTATTTTTTCAAATTTTGTTTTTTGAAAAAATTAACTAGTCCTAATACTATTAATTACGAGGACTACTACTAATTATCAGCAAGGGTATAACTTATCACAAGATTAGTAAATAAATTTTTTATAAGACAATACTAAACTTTTACCTCCTATCAACTATTTAAGCTAGTTTAATAAATCAAACAATTCCGAAGTTGTTTGATAGAGTACATAAAAATAGTAATGAATAAAGTGCATTAGTATTCATGGTTTGATTTAATTTATTAATTAAGAATAGTCTATCTTTACCCAAGCTTATCCAGGTATGAATAACTCTTGTATTAGTAATATTATAGTTTACTTGTATTAGTTATACTTCCTCTGTTCACTTTTACTTATTAGCACTTTTCGAGGTCAACTTGACTAAAGTTTAAAGCTAAATTAAAGTAACTAAATTTAATTTTGAAAAGCTAAATTAAATGGTTGAAAATTATACAAAAAATACTATAAGTTACAATCCTTATCATATTAATATGATGAAAAAAATATATTTTAAATTATTAGTTAAAGTTCATATAGTTTGAATTCAACAAATCAAATAATGATAAATAAAAGTGAACAGAAGGAATACGTTCTATGATACTGAATACAATGTATAACAAGTACATGTATTAACTATGCATAGATTTAAAATCTTATCAAAAGTTAATACATACATTAAACTTTCTAATACATTCCATGAAACAAAGCTCAAACTACTGATCATAGTGCCACGTCTCATACACGACCAATGAACCTTCAGTATTTAAATTTTGGATTAGGAGGATAATAAGACTAGATTAGAGAAATCTAAGGGCAGTATAATTAAGATTAGTTAATAATGGGGGGTGTTAATTAATTAGATTATTCCAAATTGGAATATAAATGTAACATGATAATATGGAAAATAATATGAGTAGGGAAACTGCCTGTCGGGAATAAACAAATTAATTTTCCTGCTTTTCATGTTCATTGTCTTTGTCACAACTAGGTTTCATCATTATTTATTCTTCTTTCTTTCAATTTAAAAAATAAATTGTAAATTAATTATTCTTGTTTCTTTGAGTTCATCAGGTTCTATTGGTGATTAGTGCATAAACTTGGATTTTTGTATTGATCAATTAACAACCGCCACGTAGGTCCATGGTCTGGAGCTATATTAGACAAAAGTACAATTTTTTAAGCCAAGTTTATGTTTCCTCCGGCTCATTGTATATGACACGATATTTAAAAAAAAAATTAAAATTTGTGCATTAAAATTATTTATAAATATTTGTGTGATTGAAAATTATTTTATTAAGGATAAAAGAGAAATATTAAAGTTAAATTGTTTGTAATTCTAGTAAAGTTAGGACAATTCAAAATCGAACAAAAAAAGTTATTAATTTATCGATAATGGGTTATTGGTTTAGCAGTTTCAATATCGGGTTAAATTTTTTTTATTATTGGGGTATCGATTCTTAATGTTTTAGATTTTTTCTTGACGGGTTGATCGATAACCCGATAGTAAATTAAATAATTATATTTATATCATTTGGTATATAAAGTCCTTGATAGTTTTATACTTGAATTTTTTTACTCTCTCAAATTCTCAGTTATTCTACAATGTGATAGTGTTTGCTTTTGAGTAAAATGTAATCTATCAACTCATGTATGTGTATAGTTTATTTGGTTTGTCACCTTATTTCTAAGTAATTTTTAACAAAGAAAATTTTGTGTCAAAGCATAACGGTTAAATCGATAACAATCAATAATCGATAAGTCAATATCTTAATAGTTCTACAATGATTTAATAGATTTACGAACCAATTGATAAGAAAATATTATACACACTTCACTAAAATTCTGGCTCTACCACTACGTAGCCCCAATTTCTACCACCACTGTCTATTATATTATTTGTCAAAATTACATATAAATATTTTTAAAATAATATTTTTCTAATTATGTATCTAATACAATCAGACAAATATTTTCATATATGAAATTACTAGTCTCTCCGATCTATATTAGTTATTCATATTATATTAAAAATAATCACTATAAATTACTTGTCAATTTATTAAACTAAGATGAAGTAAATAAATTTTCTTTTATAATTAATTATGTTAAAGTTCTCCAAAAACAAATTAATAGGTAAATTAATAAATCATACTTCATTTGTTCCTTTTGTTACTTTTTTTAATAGTTAATCTACTAATTTTTAAAATTAAATTAGAGTGTATTAATTTACTATTTTAAAATAAAAATATAATATTATAAATAATAATTATTTTTATATTAATATAATAAAAAATATATTTTTAAAATATTAGTCAAAATTCATATTTATTTATTTTTTATATATAATAACTAAAAATTAATTAAAATATTTTTTAAGAGACTATAAAGGAGAAAATGGATAATGATATATGAAGAGAAAAAGTATTGCTAATTGTATAATTTAACAGTAGTGCTCATACCTTAAAACCGTGTGCCAGTTGTATGGGGATTTGGAAAAACTTTGTCAAAATAGTAAAAATATTCTCTTCCTTTTATTTTATTTATCATAATTTTTATTTTTTGAATTAAATTATATAAATTTTAATTAATATATTATATATATTTTTATTATATTAATATGAGAAAGTTATTATTAATAATTTTTTTTAATTTTTGAATACTAAATTTTTATTTTAAAATATTAATTTTTATTTAATTTTAAAAATTAATTAAATCAATTTTAATTTAATATAACAATTAAAATACGATGAATGGAGTATATAATTAGAAATTACCCACTTACTGTACAAAGTCAACAACATTTCAGTTTATTTCAGTTTCTTGGGCAGTTCACCGATTTTTCTTTTTAATAGAGAGCCACCAATAATCCGGTTTCTCTATAAAAAAGTTAATTTAATATAGCTTTTTTAATGATTATTTTGTTTTTTTGTTTCAGCTCTTTGTTAAATCTCAAAGTTTGGCAGGTAGAAAAAGAATAATAATAATATCACATTAATATTTTGAAATTTATTTTATTTTATATTGTATTTAATTTGATTTATTACTATTATTATTATTATTATTATTATTATTAATAATAATAATAATAATAATAATAATAATAATATATTCAATG
>JAOTQJ010000007.1:25710933-25730842 GCA_025642045.1 Solanum sejunctum | reverse complement strand
TTTTTCTACTTACAAGTTTCAATATGCAATTGAACTTAATTGTTTTAAGTTGAACTGAACTTCTTATTTATTTATCCCTTTTCCTTTTTACTTTTAATATTATACTAAATCAAAGAGTATCATAAAATAAGAGCAAGAGAGTAATACTAATCTTTAATTTTTAAACTCTTAGTTTATTTTTAATAAACTAATCTATATATATAATCTGAAAAAAGAATATTATCATACTCTAATTAGAAATAAATTAAGTTTTAAAATTTTTTTTTTATTCTTAATAAATTATTCTGATTCATATAAATCTCAAAGTACAATTTTAAATTATAAATTATTTTTAAAAAAAAAATTTAAATTAAATTTAAAAAATATCACATAAAATGAGAGGATCGAAATACCGATGTAAAACTATTCTATGCATAGTATACATAACTTTATCATCGTGATTAGTACCATTTATACTATATTTGTGTGGTAAAGAAAGTGTTTATGTGGGAACTATTCCACTTTGGATTATTAGTAAAATAATCACAATCTTATACACAAAGGTGCTTGGAGAACATCTTTTTATCTTTTTAATCATCCAATTATGGGCTTGCATTTTGCCGTATCAAAATGAAAGTTGTGCTAATTCTAATAATAGTGGATTACAGAGTTAAAACAGCACTCACTATAATTGCATCCTCATCAGATCCCAAATCCTTGGAAGTAGGGGCGGAACTTGATCAGATTCGATAAAATTTAATAATTTATATATATATATAAATAAAATTATAGGTGTAGTGAACATTTCATATTTATGAAATGAAACTTTAATTTTGATTTAAATTAAAATAATTAGATTCGATCGAATAAACTTGTAATATCGATATCAATTTTATCTTGATTTTAAATAAAAAGATTTTTGAATAGTAGAAGTATTCACATAGAAACACACTTAAAAGACTACAAATTAAATTAAAGCATCATCAAATTGGATACAACAAGAGACTTCCAAAGCACTAAGACTGATCATCTTAAGAGAGAACTAGACCACTACTAGTAGTAACTAATATACAAATGCGAAAATATTTTTTTTGGAAAATCTAAACCAACTATAACAATTTTGGTTTTGTTTTTGTTTTTTTCAAATAAATAAACCTCCTATTAACTTGTTTTTTTTCTCTCGTCAATTTAACCATATGATATCTAAAATTTATTATCTGATCTAGTACAAAGTCACGTTCCTAACGAAAGCTACTCCAATCAAAATCCTTCCAAAGTGAGTCTATGGAATAATCCCATAGGGTTGAAATAGACCCCATAATTGGTTTATTTATTTTTTCTTCATTTTCTTCTAATAATTCAATATCTTTCCAAATTTCATCCATGGAGTAAACCTTCATACTTTCTTGATCACTTGATTTCTTTTCTCCTTCAACTTGCAAGAGCTCGAGTCCACCCGTATCATAGAAGTTTCTCTCATGTTCTTCGCGAGTGATTGTTGAAGAAGAAGAAGAAGATGAAGAGTTGGAAAAAGATGAAGATGGAGAAGTAGAAGCCTTTTTCTTCTGATCTTGAGCTTTCTTCCTCATATGTGTTCTCCAGTAATTCTTAATTTCATTATCAGTTCGTCCTGGTATTTTTCGAGCAATTCTTGACCATCTAAAAATAATAAAATAAATATCGTATATATAAAAATTTTTGAAGAGATAAAAGCATCACAAACTCCCAACTTGAAGTATAACAAAGAAAATAAATTCAAACTTTTTCGTCAAAATATATTATGGACACATGAAATCTACCCAATTCACGCTAGAGCTCCTCCATCGAAAAATAAAAGAAGATTTGCTAACACAACAATAAAAGTACAAATAACTTATCATCAATACAATTAAGATATTTCATAGAGTGAAGTAAAATTAAAATTTTAATTTTGTAATAATTACCTATTCCCCCATTTTGCGTGAAGTTCAAGAACTAAACGTTCTTCTTGAGGAGTCATCTTGCCATGTTTAAGATCAGGATTTAAATAATTAACCCAACGTAACCTGCAACTCTTTCCTGTTCTTTTCAAACCTAAACAAATATAGAATTAAGCATAAAAACATTACAAAAAATTATGTATACATATAGATAAATAATAAAATTAAATAGAAGAGGGGATTAGAAACTTAACTGTTATTTGGGATAAAAGAGAAATTGAGTAATTTTTGTACTAATATTATACCTATTCTATGATGTAGTAATTTTTTTATTTGTCTCCCTCCAACAACCTTAGTTTCAAACCTGAAACTTTGGCCAGAAAATCCCATCGTCGATCTCCAAATAATTTAACATAAAATAAAAGCTGCATATCTTCTTCTTCTGTCCATGGACCTCTTCTCATTATTTCTTCTTGCACCATTTTTTTTAAATTCTAATAATTAATAATATTCTCTTTTTTTGAATGATTGATACGTGGTGTAGGTTGCTTCATATTTATACTGCGAATAATTGCCTTTATGAGGACCTTACTCTTTTTTTTTTCCCTCCTGTGTGGGGTGGGGACAATGGAAGATGCGGATTCAGATTTTAAAATTTTTGATTGAATTTTTTAAAATAATTTAAATTAATTTATTAAAAAAATTAAAATACTTTTAATTATATAATATTTAATAAAATTAATTTTATTTGTGAGATATTATTAAATAAATATATTATTGTTGAGGTTGAATAAAATTATTTTTAATTAATAGTATGATTCAAAAATATTTTTATTATTTGATTCAAAAATATTTTTACTTATAACTTTTTTGTTTGAGTCAAAAATATAAAATTTAATGGGTGAAGGTGAGAGTGAGAGTGAGGGTGGGGATGGGGTTGGGAACAATTAATCAAAGAAAGGCAGAAAAGACGAATTAAGAATTCAAAATATATTATAAATTTATTAATTTATATTTATGAATTTTTAATATCCCGAACAAAGGTGAGGTTCTAGACTAGTGATGATTTTTTCTTTTTCCTTTTCATGGGAGTGGTTTTTTTCTTTTATTTTTTTAAGATTATTAATTAGAACTCTTAGTTAGAGACAGAGCAAATTTAAAATTTAAATTTTATGAGTTTTAGATTGAAAAATTATTATTATTCTTTTAATTTATAGGGTTTAAAACCAATTAATCTTACTACAATAACAATAACAATAACATGTTCAGTAAAATCAATTATTCTTACTAATTTTGTGAATTTTATAAAAATTTCGATACAATACTAGAAAAAGAAACTATATAGCTATAATCATACAAATACTTGCTTAGAATTATCTTATGTATATCTTTAAATATTATCATTTAATTTTCTATTTATTGAATGATATATGTAATGACAAGTCCCTGCTGTTATGGATTAATCTATGGGAAAAGAATTTGGGCCAAAAACTTTTCAACTAGTAACTTGGAAATTTTGAGTTTAGGCAAGAATTATATGACAAAATCAAAGTCAAGTGATGTCTGGAGTAATATGATAATGCATTGTGGTTTGGATTATGAGTCAAGAGGTACTAAGGAGCTTGTATGGCCTTATGAAATTGAATCGACGAGTAGAACTCTCAAAATTGATCTTAGCGTAAAGAGTTGATTTTAGAACGTCATAGTTTGAGAGTGTGCTACGAAATGGAGGCTTGGAGACACAAGTTCTGAGTTTGTGACTCCATGCAACATGCCACAATGGAATAAGTGGTCACCATAGCAGGACAAATTTCTTGTATTTCTAGTTTGTTATAGACTAAGAACGAATGAAGGCTTTGGAAAAAGAAGAAACTGAAATTCTTTAGAGATTTTCAAGTCTTATTTCGATGTAGGTAATGGTTTATTTTTTCGTTTGTGATATATATGTCTGTTGGGTTTATTGAAGTAGAAGTGTCATTCAAATCTTGAAATTAAAAGAGGTGACAACTTCGACATTGGAAGGTCAAAATTATCCCTAATTAAGAATTAAGCTTAATTAACTTAAACAAGGACCAAAAGTAATATCTTTAAAAGTTAGCAGCTATTTCTTTGTTAAAAAAGAAACTAATATAACTTTTTTTAAAAATTAAAAAATAAAGTTCCATCTATTCAAAATCAGACAAAAAAAAGAGTCAAAACTCACTCAAAACTCTTCTTATTCCCTTCACCCTTCAGTTACTTCTTCTTCTTCTTCCTGTAGAGGCGATTTTTTTTAGGGTTTTCAGGCATTCCTTTCTTTTTCTTTGTCATCGTCCCTTCACTGTTGCCATTATTTTGCCACTGATATACTTTTATTTTTTTGTTGTATAAATAATTATTTAAGTTTAGTAAGATGAAAAAGTGTGTATTTTATTGGGTCATACTCTAATTTCAAGTTGGTGTTGTTTGATTTGTTGTTGTACTCTTTGAAGAAGACAATCTCGAGTATGGTTGTTGTGTTTTCTATAGTCATTTTGAGAAATATGTTTGGTTGGTTGGTTGATTTCGGTGTTGTTGTTTGTCTTTTGTTGAGTGTTGGGTTGGTTGGTTGATTTTGAATGTAGATTTTATGTTGTTGGTGTTGTTTGAGTTTTTAGAAAAATGTTGGGTTGGTTGGTTGATTTCGAGTATGGGTGTTGTTGTTATTGTTTGATTTTTGTTGTTGTAGTCATTACAAGCAAACTGTTGGGTTGGGTTGGTTGATTTTGAGTAGTGTTTACAAGAATAACTGAAGTATTACAATAACTGCGTAACTGGGTATGGTTATTGTTTGTTGTTTGATTTTTGTTATTGTAGTACTTGGTGAGAAAAAATATTGATCGATTTTAAAGTATTGGCCGCAACTGTTGAACAAACTAGAACAACTATTGTGATTGTTGTTTTTATTTGATTTTGGTTGTTCCCATGCATTTGTTGGTGTTGTTTAATTTGTTGGACTTTTTGAGGATACACTTTCGGGTATGTGGGTGGTGTAGTTGTTTTGTTATTGTTGTTGTTGTACTTTTTTGTGAAAAAAGAGCACATATTTTTCATGTAGAGAGGTTCTTAAGCATTAATTTTTTTTGTGCTTATTGAGAGTGATTGACCAAACTAATATATAATCTTCATTTTGTGACAGAACTATCTGCTTAAATGGCACGACCAAAATGAAGAAATCGTGGACCTAACGATGCTCCTACTAGAGCTTCTAGAAGGAGGCTCATTTTATCAGAAGATAAACAAGAGGAGCAAGAGATGACACATTATATTGAAAAAGTCAATGTTAAGGCTGGTGTTGGTGCCAGCCTCACAGATGCTAGACAGAATTCCTCAGTTGTTGCATCCAGTTCAGCAGTTGCTGCACACAGTACCCCAACTATTGCACCCAGTACATCAGTTGTTGGATTAAGTGCAACAATTGCTGGTGCAAGAACCTCAGCTGCTGAACCAAGTCAGGCAGCTGGTGATGACAGTCTCATAGATATTGCAGGAACTGACACAACTGCTGAACAAAGTCCCTCAGATGTTGCACCAAGGGGACACAACTGCTGCAAAGACTACCCCAGTTGCTGCAGACACTGCCACAGTTGTGGCTTTCAGATATGATGATTATGAATTTGAGATGCCTGAATTTTTGAATCGGGGTGAAAGTGGTGATATAGGAATAAAATTGAAACTTGGAAAAGACTAGCCCAGTTGTTGTAGACACTGCCACAGTTGTGACTTTCAAGTATGATGATTATGGATTTGAGATGCCTAAAATTTTGAATCGGAGTGAGAGTGGTGATATAGGAATAAAATCGGAACTTGGAAATCATTTTTTGATTTAAAAAATTTTTTAGTAAAGAAAGACTTGGAGATCTTTTTTAAGTCTATGGTATTTGGGAAGTTATACGTAGACATAAGTGAAGGCAATACTCCCAAATTTCAAATGAAGCTGATGTATCAGCTTCTTCGTCGTTGGATTAGTAGTAAAAATAATTTTTGGATCAATTTTTATGGTATGCCTGTTTGTTTTGGCATAAGAGAGTTCACTATTGTGACTGAGTTGAACTGTCACGTACCACCTCCCCCTCACTTTCAATCCAAAGATGCAACAAAGACATACAAAAAAATGTGAAAAGCAATGAAGAAGAAACATTGTAAGTCGAAAGAGATGCTTGACCTGTTGCAGTCAAGTAAAGTCAAGACAAGAGTGAAGGAATCCATGTATCTAGTTAACTTTATCCATGAGTTTCTTATGGGTAGAGGTCAAAGTACTAATGTGATAGACTTTTAGTTCGAGCTAGGGGCTGACTCGGATGCATTTTGTGCCTATCCTTGGGGTCGGGATAGTTATGAACTTACTATTCAGTATCTGAGGAAGGTGACGACATCGACCAAAAAGTCATCAAATCTATATGATTTTTTGTGGGTTTTTATGGTAAGTTTTATTTATTGTATGTTTTGGTGTAGTATTTTTTATATTTATGTATGTCAATTAATAATATTTTATGTCTTTGATTTATTTAGGCTTGTGCTTTTAAAGCCATTCCTCACATCCAGAAAATATTCAAAGAGTTTAACGAAGAAGTATCTTATCTGAGACTTCTTCGGTAGTTAGCGGCGCCAAACCATACTAAAGTGGAGGCGCACGAACTCTTTGGTCCATCAGCAAATGAGGTAAGCCTTGCAAAAGTTGTTGTAATTTTGAAACAATTGTTGTCTTCTTATATTTTAGTATTTTTATTGTTAAAATAATTCTATTTAATTTGTAGATTGTCTATTCGTGGCTAATCCTAATTGGAAGTGAGAAGGAGATAGACTTTTGGACGAAATTTGTTCCACTTGAGCAAAAACAAAAAGAAGATCTGAGGATTATGAGGCTGATGACATATTTGGCCGACATAACGGTCATCAAAAAGGATATTGTTATTGGTGTTGATGCTAGGATGGATTTGATGCTGGGGCGGGTGTTAATGCTGGGGTAGATGATGCTGGGATAGATGGTGCTAAAAGTGTTGTTGGGTAAATGCTGCAGAAACAACTACTGGGAAAAAATAATTGTTGGAAAAGAAATAACTGCTGAGCATGAAGCAGTTGCTGGTTATAGAGGTGGATTTTTTTCTTTTAGTGGTGGAGGTGACTTTGGAACTCCATTCACCATTGATAGATCCGATCAGCTGGGTGCAGGGACTTCTAAGGCACCTTGTAGTATATGTGTTTGTGAAACTTGCAACGAGAGGACAGATAAGATGATAAAAATGATGGTGTCACATAATGAGAGGATGGATAAGATAGTGGAGATGATACTGTTATTTCAAGAAACCTTGAATACTGTGTTATCCAAAAGAGGTGTAATCCCATCATCAAGATTGATTTCACCGTATACCTATTCACGAGAAAAGAAAGAGAAAACAAATTTCTAAAGCATTTAGGAATGCAAGGAAAAAGGCAGCAAGTGCTAGAAAGGAGCAACAGACAACAATGATTAGAGAGGAGCAGCAAACAGCAACTGTGATGGAAGGGCAACAAGCAGCAGGTGCTACAGAGAAGTAGCAACCAGCAGCAGGTGCTACAGAGAAATAACAACCAGCAGCATCTACGGAGGAGCAACACCCAATGTGATAATGTTAATTATATTAATTGTTGTTAGGTTGGATGATGCTTATTTAATGTTTGGATAGTAGGTTTATTTCATGCTTGGATAATGGGTGTTTTTTTTATTTTCTAGACTTTGGGGGGATGTTGATGATGGATACTTATTTTATGAACATATGCATTTTCTTCTTCTTTTTTTTTTTTTTTTGCTTTTTTGGACTGTTGACGGTGGATATTTTATGTTTTAGAAATATATCCTTTTATAGAAATATCTATTGTGAAATGGCTCAGCAAGTTACCTATTTGCTGGGATAGTCTTAACATTTGCTGTGAAAATGACTCAGTATCTTGCTGTGACTATCCTCATATATGTTGTGAAATAACACAACAAGTTACCTACTTGCTGGGATAGTCTTAACATTTGCTGTGAAAAGGACTGAGCAACTCAGCATCTTGCTGGGACTATCCTCATATATGTTGTGAAATGACACAGCAAGTTACCTACTTGTTTTGCCATTCTTAACATTTGCTGTGAAAATAACTCAGCAACTCAATATTTTTTGGGGTCTATCGTATCATTTGTTGTGAATTTACTCAGCAAGTCAGCTTATACTGAATAATTGCCTATGTAAATGTCATATCTAGTGATAGATTGAGTTGTGTTAGTCCAATTTTAGATCAGAAGCTAGATTCTGTAGTGATCTTATACATTGAGGTGGTAATTAGACAAGTAGTATACAATCTATTGAGTAATTGCATATGTAGGTAATGGTGATTAAGTAAATTGATTATTAGTTGGTTGTGTCCATATATTTTATAATATATGAGGTGGAGTTAGTCCAATGTCGGGTTAAATGCTAGAATCAGTAATGATCTTATACATTGAGATAATACTTACACAAGTAATAGGATCACAGTTGTAGATCACACTTATTTGAGTTGATTTTTTTATTAAGTAGCCCATTTGATCATGTTTATGGATGAATATAGTTATTTTAGTCCAATTCAATACTAGAAATAAAAGATTTTGTTTGAATTTGCTATAGAAAGTTGGCTAGTTGTTGAACTAATTGTAGCAATTGCTGTAAAATATCTCAGCAAGTTATTCACTTGTTGAATATTTTAAAGTAATTGCTGGAAATTTTATAGAAATTATTGTAAACGCAGTAGCAATTGCTATGAAATTCATAGCAATTGCTAAAAAATTATCTATAGCAAGGTAGTTAGTTGCTATAGCAAGTTGACTATAAATTGATTATATCAATCATGTCTAGTGATAAACTGAGTTGTGTTAGTCCAATTTTAGATTAGAAGTTAGATTCAGTAGTGATCTTATACATTGAGGTGGTTATTAGAGATGTGTGGCAGCCCCAGGAACCATTTCCCTAATTTGATTGAAGTGGTCATTAAACTCACTTACGTTATATGCTTGTGCGACCTTGTAAAAGTGATAGATGATTCTTCCATTATGAAAATTAGTTCGAATGTTTTCACCAAGGTGCCACATGCAACAACTATAATGAGTAGAAGGGTAGACAATTGAAACTATTTTTTTATGCTTCGGTGTCGATCCTAAATTATGTACAATTTTGGAGTATAATCTACAAAACTGCTCAGTTGCTCAAAAAAATACTAATAAGAGGCATCACACTCAGAGTCAACAACATAAAATACAACAGAAAAATATTTTTCTCAGCATCCTATGCAATAGCAGACAACAAAACTCCATCATACTTGCCTTTTAAAAATGTTCTATCAATGGCTATGACGTTTCTCATATGCCTAAAATCAAGAATTCAAGCTCCCATGGTCATTAAAAAAAATACTTAAACTTATCATTTTCATCGAGCTCCATTGTCATTTTGGTACTCGGATTCACAATGCTAAGCATGTAACGGTACGCGTCAAGCACTGCATATTCATGCTCATGTGTTCCCCTTATCAAAGATTTCACAATTTCACTTTCCTTCCAAAGTTTCTAATAACTGACCTTGCATCCTAATTTACACGAAGTGAGATTCTCATATCTCTTGTACATGACCCTTTACTATCGAGAGACTTATCTTTGAAGTATGCACCGATTACTTTGACTGTAGCATGTGGATTGTGGCTCGTCAGAGTTGAGAACCATAAGTGTGAAACTTTTCATATTTTCTAATGCAAAATCTGTCATAACTTTTAAGCTTCACAGCTTTCAGCCACCACTTGCACTCAGGATGTACACACTTGACGCAATATACAAGACGCGAGTTTATCACTTTTTTTACTCTAAAGTCTTTCTTCAAACAAGCCATTTTCAATGCAATATCTAAATCTTGGTTATTCTTAAATGTCATACCATTATAAAAACTTATTTCATCATCTTGAACATGATTCGACTGTGTTGATTGTATATTTGGTGGTGTGTTGCTAGCAACTTCTGGAGTCGGCATCTGTTCATCTTTACTTGTTCTATCTGGATTATTCGTATCCATCACATCACAATCATCATTCAACATGTTTTGATTTTTAGGTGAATTTTGATTCTCCCCCGCCTTTTCAACCATGTATACCTGTAGAATGGGTCTTCCTTCATCTTCCAAAATAAATTCATAAACTCACTTGATTTTTTATTCTAAATGGAGTCATTCTCTATTTTTCACCACAAGAATGCATGTAAGTGATGGCAATATTTTTTGGCTCATAATTTAATTCACAGCTAGCGATAATATGATTCACAAAATCCTCATACGTGATATCTCGATTCACAATCCTCGCTATCATCTCGGTCATTTCTTTGCCTTTCCAATGCCAAATAAAGCGGTTGTTGGATTCAACCCATTCACCATGACAATCAACTCCTAATATTATTTTGTCTTCCATTAATGATGTTGAAGGTACCTAATAAATAATAATTAAAAGCACAGGATGAGAAAACTTTACAGAAATACAATAACTGTTGTATTTAATTCAGTAGCTATTTCATCTATTGAAACATCAAATGCAGCAAATACTGCAGTACATTCAACAATAATTAAAAATTATTGCAAAAGTCGTGAACCAGTTGCTAAAAAAATATTTTGACTATTATTCTATATCGTTCAGCAACTGCTGAATCTATTTCAGCATATGTTGCAACGTTGCTGAAAATCGCTCAACAGTGAAGAATAGCAACAATGGCAGAAACAACAACAAAAACACAAAACTTAAATAATTAGCACCACATTCACTTTCATCAGTCATAATAATGATTAAAAGTTATCTTTCAAATAATTTCTAAAGTTATAGGAACAAATGCCCCAAAAATTGATTTCTTTTTCCTCCAAATTTGAAGCTCCAATATTGAAAAAATAGTGACAACAACAACAAAAAGAAAACTGACAAGAAGAAGAAGAAGAAGAAGAAGAAGAAGAAGAAAAAGAAGAAGGAGAAGAAGAACAAGAATATGCGAGCTGAGAAGAAGAATAAGAAATTCACGGGAAAAGGGAGAGGAGAAAGGAGGAGCCGTTGGGGACATTTCCCAAATTGGAAATTAAGTTTTTTATTTAGTTGGGTTAAAGTGTACAAAAAAACCTTAGAAACTTGTTAGAAAATGGTCAAATATTATTAATCCTTAATTATAAATTTGTCACCTATACCTAATAATTGAAACTTGTGTCACTTTTTTTAAATTTTAAAAAAAATTTGTCACCTTTAATTCAATGACCCAGTTAACCATACCATTAGTATTGTCTACATGTATGTGAACCGAGAAAGACGAAATGACCCTAAAGAAATCTCTAATTGTGATCAATTGTATATAATTAGTTTGTAATTTGATTTTACAAGTGTGTATCATTCATTGTTATTGTGATTGTCATATTAGTAATTGATGGATCGGGCACCATGCCAATATATATTTGGATCATATATCACGCTTCGCCATATATTGAATCGAATGTCACATTTCGGCGCATATTGAATTGGATGTCACGTTTCGATATACACTGGATCAGATGTCACGTTCTGACATGTTAATAGTTTAAAAATTTATTCCATCTGAGATTGACATTGTGAATGGTATAATATTGAACATGAACAGGTAACTTGTTAGTGTTTTCTATATATATGTGCGTGTATGTGTGTTATGCGCACGCGCGCGTGTGTGAGAGGTTTTAATAATTGTGGTTACTTATATATATTTTACTTATTATTGAAATAGCCGCATAATCCTAATAGCACATTGTTGTTGTGTATACTGATACCACACTTACTCTCTTTCTCTATTAAGTGCAGGGCATCTTTAGACGACTATTGACTGACCTCCGATAGGAGATTGTTGATCTGTGAAATTCAAGGATGAGCTATCTCTTTCAAATTACCATGGAGTCAAATCTATCATCTTATTTCATTTCATTTGGACTGAGACATTTTAAACACTACTTATATATTTCCTAAAGTTGCATCCTCATATTTAAACTATTAGATAGGGTTTTGGTATAATGACTTTCAGATTTTAAGAGAGTTAATTTCTGCATTGTTTAGATTTACTATTTGAGTTTATGGAAAGTTGAAAATTCAACTTGTGATTGCTAAATAAAATTGTTTTCACATCTTTAAATCATATATTTCATATTAATTACTTGTTTGAGTTGTAATAATGATTCTCCCTTGGAGGATTAGCATGGGTAATAATTACGACAGGTCAGAGCCTGACAATATATAATTTAATTTTTTTGTTAAAAAAATATATAAACATTTAAAAACCAAATTCAATTTGTTAAAACAATTAATATATGAGATCAAGGAGAGTTTGTGACACAACAAAGAGAGATACTTAGTGCAATAAATTTTCTTTTAGAGGTAACTGAGTTAATCTCATTACATTCATTAAAGTCTTGATGGCATTTATATGGAGTGCTAGTCAAAAACAAACCTTTTAAAATCAAATTCAATTTGTTAAAACAATTAATATATGAGATCGAGGAGAATTTATAATACAACAATAAAAATAAATATTGAACAATAATAAATATTTTTTTAGAAGTATTTGAATTAATTTTATTACATTTAAAGTCGTTAAAATCTTAGTGACATTCATATGGGATGCTAGTTACAAATACCCATATTATATTATTGTCGAAATACAGTATAACAACAATTATATTATTGACCTTAGATAATTGGCACAAAATTCTTTATTTATTTTAGTGTGAGATTATTTTTTATTCATATTTATTGTGAGTCTATTATGACCAAACAAGTGGCTCAATTGTTGGCAGAGTAATGTTGCATATGATGAAAGCCACTGACAGGAAAGACCAATTTTGGTGATGATAAATGAAGATAAGAGGGTGATATGTGGATGTAACTTCCATAAAAACTTGAAATCCTTTCACATCTATCACTATTAAATATTTGGTGGTCATTTTCACTAATATTTTAATTGAATTAGTGAAAAAAATTATAATGTTTTTATTTAAAAAATTAGAAAATTTCTTATTACTATTTCAATGAAAATTTATTTTCATCATGCAATTTTTTAATAAATTGGTATGGTGAAAAAAATTTTTTAAAAAATCATAATGTATAATATAAATTTCTCAATGATTCAAGATGAAAATAATCTTTATTTTTAATAATGTGTATTCTTCTTTACAAATTTTTTTATTTTATTATTTCAAGAATATTCATCATATAAAGGAAACATTGAACCTTTAAAAAATAGTTATAAATGTTGATTTTGTGTGTTTGTATATCATCGATATACACAATGCACATACAATTTGTATAAACTATTGTCAGAATACTTGAATCACGCTGCTGTATACTGTTAAGATACATATATACATGCAAATGGTATACCCCGAGGGTATGGAATGTACATACCTGTTGAAATTTTTCGATTTTTTTTTTCAAAATAGGTAAATTATAATGTAATTTTAAAATTAATACTTTTGGTAATTATTTTTATTGCATGGGCATTTTTTTAAATTTCTTACTCAATTTTTGGTGTTTGCATTAAAATTTTGTCTAAATTCAAAACACACACTGCAAGACCATTTTGAGGATAATACTCCCATTTTTATTTTATTAGTTTTCCTATTATTTATTACAAGGCCTATAAACAAAGAGCAACCAATGCCAAAATATTATTTTATTTAAAAATAAAAAAATGACTTTTTAAGCGAAAATAGATATCTATTTCATGTTATTTGTCCATAATATATATTTCATATTATTTGTCCACACATCTACCCTTATCCTTATATTTCATATTAATTGTCACTTTTATATAAATATACTTTTAGGATAATATTTTTAACTAATATGTTGGATAAAAATATAAATAAATAATTCACTTATTTTTAAAATTTATTTTTTTATAAAAGATATTCCCCTTTCTTACTGAACACATCCCTTGGTGTTTTATCATTTCTTGAAGAGACTTGCTTTGGTCATGTAATACATATTATGACTTATGAGCTCTTGCTGGTTTAATGACCCTTGACTTCAGATAAGGCCATTTAGTTACAAAAATGATGAACAGAATTTATAGAAAAATAAAAGAGCAAGGAACTAGATGTCAAAAGAAATACTCTTTTCGTTTTAATTATTCAAAATATTTCTTTTTTTAATAATTTTTTAATTTTACTTTTCATCAGATATCATTAAAATTATAAGATTAAAGAATATTTTGTTATATTTGACATATATTTAATATTAAATTATAAGATTAAAAAAATATTTTTTTAATTTTATGTCAAATCAAAAGAGGACAAACAAATTGAAATTGACGAAGTCAAAAAATAGAAGAAGAAAAACGTTTCAAAAGTAGGAAGGGAAATGAAAAGGCTTATTGGAGAATGGAGATTGCCCATTTTAGGAGAAAACCAGATGCTACGAACAAACTAAGACAAGTTGAAATGGTCAATTTGAAGAAATATATATATTTCAATTGCATCTCAAATTTATATCCATTTAAATTATTTGATTATTGCTATTACTATAAATAATAATAAAAATATATAGGAGTATCACTTAATTATAATTAAATAATAAAAATAATTGTTCAGGATAACAGGTTCAAATCTTCTTTTATATATATATATAGTAAATGCATGGATTAAAACAACCGATTTGATAAAAATGTGTTCATTTTCCCATACAGTGGCGGATCATATTTTTAGTACGTGGGTCGGTGATTTTTGTATCAAAGGTGATCAATAATTGATATATATTAAAATATTTATATTTAACTTATATATTCAAAAAAGTTTTTCGACGAAAAATATTCATCTGATCACGCTTGGATGAATGTAATTCCACCCTTATCCATACTCATATTTATTTAATCAACAAATCAAATATTCAACAAGAAACAATATGCTTTGTAATTTCTACCATTCATCCATATATTATTAATTTATTTTTATATATTACTAATCCAAAAAATAATAATTTTATATAATTAATTTCGCATAATTTATTTTCGCATCAAATATTATTTAATGGCCTAATTTTATAGTCATGCAAATATCATTTTAATTACAAGACTACATTTTTAATATCCATTCAAACCTGAAACACCAAATAAAAGGGAGTAAAAATTTTAAACCTCCTTTTTTTTTTAACAAGGACTTTTTGGTATGAGAGACCAAACATGATTACGTTACAACAAATAATATTAAGAATCAATATAAAGATATTAAAAGTGGAATATGTCATCATGTGACCCCTTTTAAATAGTAAGAAATATAATTTCAATTGATCAATTGAACATATTATAAATTATTTTATTAGACGCTTTCAAATTAAATTTTAGCAAAACCTATATAAATATTCTCAACACGTATCTGGTTCAATAAGTCATAAAATGTTAAGCAATTTCTAATTAAAGTTGTATGTATATATAATTGAAGGTGATGACATATTTTATGTGATTAACTAAACTGCTTAATAAATATTTGAGAAGGCACAATTTTTTTAAAAAAGTTTTAGAAAAATGCCTAATAGAAACGCGTTTCAATTGAAATATTTTATGTGTATAATCCTCAATTGAGACACGTCTCAATTCAAATATATAAAATAAAAGTTATTTTTAAATTTGAAAATTGTCAATATATTAAGCCTAAATGTATAATATTTTATAACTTTCGTTAAATGGACATTCAGTGTATAACAACTATATATTCAACATACATATAAATTATATAATAAATTTACATTGATTATATACTCTATACTATATGCTTATTATTTATTATTTCTCAAAAAATGTGCAAAGTCCATTATAAAGTAAAAGTAAAAAAGAGGGAGTAATATTTGTTGAAACGGCAAGAATTACATTTAAAATGATTGATTTTTAATTTTTGCCCTTCAACAGCTGAATGTATATTTATTAGGACATAAAGTTCTTTAGAAACTAAAATCATACAGGACATGGCTTGAAAAATATTATGATAGAAAAAAAAAAAATATATATATATATATATATATATATATTTGTGTTCCGTGATTTTACTTTTTTAAGAAAGGGCATAAATTAAAGATTAGCATATGAGAATCTTAATAACTCGATCAATTATTTGAACTTTCATCTTATGGACAAAAGTTTTATTTTCCACCTTGTAATTTTTTCCTCATTTTCCTATCTTCTACCTCTAAAATTTTTTATTTTAAATAATTAATCAACACAAATTATTTAGGAAAACCTATATAGATACACTATATTAAAAAAAAGGATTTAATTTTGATAGCAATAATAATTTTTTTTCCCGAATAATTTATAATATAATTTTAATATACATTACAAAGAACTATTTATAAAATATTTATAATATAAATTTTTTTTATGGATAATATATTTATCACAAATTTTAATATACTTATAATATATTATATCAATTTTTTACCAAATAACTACATTATATTTTCAATGCTTATAATACATTTATATTGCATGTATAATTCACTTTTAATACAAATGCAGATTTATTATAGTATTATTAATTATAAATTAATAATAAATTAAAAATATTATTAAAATTAGTAATTATTTATTATAAAATATCAGCTCAAATAATTTTTACGAATATTTACCGAGAATTGGATTGTGGGCTCTCCTGGTGGTGGGGACTTGGGCTTTCTATCACAGATTTGAGCCCAAAAAAGATGAACTATATATGACGTGGATATCACTATTTTTATTCTTTTTATGCCCACTCCACTTAAATTTTTTTATCCTTTCCCTTTTTCTTTTAAAATTTTATTTATATTTCGACATGAAGGGCTACCTCTAAAAAAATTATTTACATGTATGTAAAATTAATAATATACTCGTAATCAACACTTTTAACTAATTCCTTGAAGGAAGGCTTAACTTGCAAATTTTGTCCCTTAATTAATTAAATTATATAGTATAATTTATTGACATTGGCAAGATCAAGAATATACCAATATAACGTATATTCGTATTGTAGTGAGGTAAATGAAATGAAAGTTCATATCCAAAGATCTTTGTAATAAGAATGTGTCACAAGATTTAAAGGAAAGAAGTAATGGTTAGATTTACTTTGTTGTATTGGGCAAAGTATTGCCAGTCAAAACACACATTCAAATGATGAAAATTATAGAGATAAAGATACTTAAATGAATGTATGGGCATACTAGTAGAGATAACATTGAAAGGAGGTTATACATGACTAAGTTAGAGTTGCCTCTGTGACAGATATGATAAGAAAAAGAAGCGAGACTGAGATGGTTTGCACATGTGAAAAAGAGATACACAGATGCACTAGTTAAGAGGTGTGAAATCCTAACTATTAGCAAATTGTAGGAAAGGCGGAGGTAGTCATCCTTAACTTACTAAAGACATGACTCTAGATAGAAATATATGTAGAATGAGGATAAGGATAGAAAATAGACGGTAGTCAAATATTGAATATGTACTCTCTTTTTTTTGTATGTGTGTGGGGTGGTGGGTTCTCTTCTCATCTTAATATTCACATTGTATCTTAGTCATCTAATTTTCATTATTATTTTTTGCCAAATTTGCTTTGTTTGTCTTGCTATTTTGTTGCTATTATTCTCCTTTCTATCATGTTTTGATTACTCAAAGTTTTACTAAAAATAATTTGTCAGAGTTAAGTCTTGTTCTATCTAATTTAATAGTATTGGACAAAATTCATTGTTACATATGATGAATAAAATAGACATAATCAAAATTTTATCAAAATTTTAAAACTGTTGAACCTACTATATAAGAATAGAAATAAAATTTACATATATTTTTTTCTCCATATACTGAATATATTATTATTGTAATTAAAACCTTGTATAAGGGATTGTTAGGCAACAATGGTCAAGAATAAACTTAATTATATATAACAAAAGATGGGGGTATATATTGTCAAATGGACACTAAAATTGAAAAGGGGAAGGTGTAATTTTAATGGATGTGAGAAAAGATGATAAGATATTAAATTCTGAAAATAACATGATAAAAATATTATCATTTAACCTTCCCTATATAACAAGTGGCCAGGAATTTTTATAGAAATTTAAGCAACTTATTTTAGATGTTACATTTCTAATGTTTATGTCATATCTATGCACTATCATATATTATAATGTAAGTGGTCTAGTGGGTAAGAGAGTTGTCTTATCTAAAAGTAGCAAAATGAAAGATCCCAATTCCTTGGTTGGTGGGGTATACATATTTACTAGAACATTTTAATGATTGATTAAGGTCATTGATAAGTGATTTGTGTTACTAATTATATCAATGTTTAATCACTCTTCCTTCATCCTTTCAAATAAGTTAAAAAGCATCATATATATTTGAATCATTATGACAATTACATCTTGATTAGGACCATAATTATACACTTGTATAGTATATGAACTTCTAGAATCCATTAGAGGTTTTCTAAGGGTTGGCTCATAATTTTTATTGGGGAAATAAATAAGTTTTAATACGACTTTTTTTAAAGCTATTGAAGGTTAATTGAATAAAAAATGAAAAACAAACCTAAACAATCATTTATCAAATTGCTTGAACTAAAAGTAGCCGATGAATATAAATATATCTATTAAAAAGTATTCTCTTCGTCTTATTTTATGTGTCATTCTTTGACTTGATATGATACAGTATTTAAAAAAAAAAAAACCTTTTGAAACTTGTGGTCATATCCACTTCACATTGTTTTACGCACTATAACTGCTTACTACAATTTTGAATCATTGTTGGCCATATTCACTTGTTTATAGTGTCACATAGTATAATCCCTTTAGGTATTTTTGAGGGGGCAAAAAAAAAAGAGAAAATAGAAGGTGTAAAATGAGGGGAAAGTGAGAAGGGGCAAATTGGATTGATAACATCTTAAATTTTCTAAAATAAATCATTAGATTGTGAAAAAGAATTTCAATTTGGGGCGAAGCTATAATTTTAAATTTATGAATTTTGAATTTTATATGATGAGTTCTAAATTTAATACTTGTACATATATTTAATAAATTTATTGACATAAATATATTATATGGATAAAATTTACTAAGTTTGATTAAATTCGCATCTAATACGGGCTACTAGCTCCGCCTCAAAGTCCAAAAACTTTATCAAACTATTTCAATGTGTTATTCCAATAAGTTCTATTATAGGAAACTACCTAATTAAACAAATATTTCTATCATATCTATTAAATCACATTATACTTTAAAATAGTTATATAATCTTTCCCTCTCTCCCCTCTTCTTCCTCTGCTCCCTCTCTCCCTGATACAGGAAGTTGATAATATATATAAATACATGAAATTGTGAAACACAAATACATCGTAAAATATAAATACAAAGAAGAAAAAGGATGAGAGAAAGAGACAAATGAGAAAGTCAATGTATCATAGCTATATGTAAATTACATTTGAATATAATATATTTGGAATAAACTATACCTAATTAGACTTACATATATTTAAAATACATGTATTTGTCTTATTAAAATATATGTATCTAGAATAATTGTTTTTTGGCAGGAACTATAATTTGGAAAAAATTGTTGTTTCAACATGTAAGTGGCATCAATACTAGTGTGCTTTCTGTTGTTTCCTCGAAAAATCCGATCCAGCAGTGGGGCACCCGAGCCCAAATCAAAATCAAAATCAAAATTCATGAAAGGGTCTTTTCCAACAAAGCCCAAAATTCAACAAGTGTAGAAAAGAATGATTTGTTAAAATAACAAATATTAGATTTATTATTACGAGTTGTAATATTAAATAACAAATTGTAAGTTTTAGCAATTATGAATTTTAATAATTTAATTACAAATTATAACAGATATATACATTATATCCATTTCATATCAATTACGTATTCAAATCTGTTAGGATATATGTTTGAGTATGTAATTGATATGGATTTGGCATGATGTATATATTTATTATAACTTATAATTAAAT
>JAOTQJ010000007.1:25691642-25710833 GCA_025642045.1 Solanum sejunctum | reverse complement strand
ATAACTTATAATTAAATTATTAAAATCTATAATTAATATTATGTAATGTTACAACTTGTAATAACATATCTAATATTTATCATTTTAGCAAATCTTATTACAGTAAAACAAAGGAAAAATAACACTTGAGAGTCTATTTATAAGTGATTGCTCTTTTAATTTCATATGTTTTAGTGAAACTATTTGATACCACCGCAGTGTATATATATATGCACACACACTATGATGGTATCAAAGAGGAAGAAATTATTTGATACCATCAGAGAATATAAATATCACCAGAGTTCAAAGTTTAATAAATAAGATTGTTATTTTAATAAATTTTTCATTATTTCTTAGGATATCAATATATATATTAAGAGTATCACAGAGGAATAAGTTTAGTCTGGTAATGTAGGAGATATCTCTATTTTTCCCCCGAGGAATCTTCATAATTCTCACTACTTAATTTTCAATTCTCCTTTGATCATCAAATGAAATGTGAATAACCCATCCTCCTCTCTTTGAAAGAAGGGGCACTTCCAGTTCTGTCGGTGCTTGAAATAATTTTGTCTTCTCCATATTACTATATCTCTAGAGTTAATAATTTGATATGAGGAACTACTGAACTCAATCACTTGTTGTCGTTGCTCTTCAGTTTTCTGTTGAGATACCATAGTGATATCATATATAGATGAAGTCTTCATTATTTATTATTTATTTTTTAAAAGAGGAGCTCAATCCTATATGTTTTCATAGGACATCAATACACTGATAAAATATTAGAGAGGATTATGCTCAGAATAGTGATGCTGATGTCATTCACGAAAGAAAAAAAACAAATGGAGTATGTGAATACTTAATTTAGAGTAGTTTCATTTTTGATAAAAATCTTATAAGTAAATTCATTTTTTGTAGTTTCCCTAAAAAAAATGCATGTTTCTAATTAGCTGCAATTTAAAGCATACAAAAAGGGGGGGCATTATTCAAATAATGTTGACATAGGCCTTAAATGTTAATGAAACCAATCTTATCTTCGTTGAAGCCGTTATTTTATTCTTCATAATTGTCTTTTTGGATATTGCAATTTATATACACACTTTATAAATGCCTTGTTGGATGTAACAATTTATATACACTGCATCAATATAAGAGGATATATAAAGATAATAACAACTAATTCTTCCTTTTTGTTCTTATTTGAATATTAGTGTAAGAAAAGATAAAGATGATAGCAATTAGTTCTTCTTTTTTGAAATGGATTAGATTTATGATTAAGCATAATTGTCTTATAGAAGTTGCTATTCCTTGGTGTCATCCTTTATATATTGTGCATGTTTATCATCTTGATGCATTAATTAGTTTTTTGGGTCAATCTCCTCCACAAAAGATACTCTTTAAGCAAAGAATATTTTTTTAAAAATGTTTAGTAAGTAAAATAGATTATTTGATAAGCTTTATAAATAATTTACGAAAACATTATGGGATAGGAGTGTAGTAGTGGTAACATGGGATCTATGGGATGAGATGTGGTGAAGGACGAGAAGGACTAGAATGAAATTTATTTATTTATTGTTTTATTTCTATTAGGTTTGCGTATCAGTTAATTTGATTTGATCTTGAAGGTTATCAATTTATTTATCGGTTATTGATTTGTAGACATATCGATCGTTATAGAACCATTAAGATATTAATTTATCGATTATTAATTATTATTACTTTGATAGTTAACATTTCACACACAAAAAATAATTGAAAATTACTTAAAAACAGGATGACAATCTAAATAAACTGTGCATATTAACCAAATTGCATCTTCCTCATAAGCCAACAATGGCACCTTGAAGAACAACCAAGGATTTGAGTCATTCAGAAATAAAAATATGAAACTAAACTCTAAGTCAAGAATTGTATAAATCAAATGGTATAAATATAATTTATTAACATACTATCGAATTATTGATTAACCAATTAAAAAGAATCTCAAACTATTTATAACCAATAGATGATAACCCAATAAAAAATGACTTTTTAGTGAAATTATATAGAAACTATTTTTAAATTTTTTTTATATGAATATAAAAGATATTTTCCCCCATAACAAATCAAAAGGAGAGAGCATTATTTGAATAATGCCCCTCGGTAAATTAGATACATTGTAATTGCCTCTTCCTCATGTTGAAGATTCTCATTTAATAATTTCGAAATTTCATTTAATGATGTAATTTTCATTTATATCACACTTTTTTAACATAGACACATGTAACATTGAATGGACTCCAACAAGCTAGGCGGTAAGCCAACCTATAGGCCATTGTGCCTACAAAATCAAGAATCTCAAACGGGCTAATAATGTAGCGAGGATTGAGCTTGCCCTTCTTACCAAATCTCATAACACCCTTTGTGGAGGATACTTTCAAAAGAACTTGTTCACCATCCTGGAATGTCATTTGTAACCTTGAGATTCGTATACTCTTTCTGTTGACTTTAGGCTGCTAAGAGCTTAGTTGTGATACTTTTTAATTTAGCATGATCATCTTTTACCAAATCAACCTCCAAAGACTTCATATATATCTCCAGCTTAGAATCATCTTATAGGTGATGTACAGTCCCTCCTGTAAAGGGCTTCAAAAGAAGTCATACAATATTGAAATGATAGCTATTGTTATAAGAAAACTTACACAATGATAGAAACTTGTCTTAAAGACCTCCTAAGTCGGTCACGCATGTCCTCAACATGTCTTTCAATATTGGATTAGTTTTCTCTGATTGTCCACCAGTTTGTGGCTAAATAGCAATCTTAAAAATGAGTTGTGTGCCCAACTCCTCAGGTAACTTTCACCAAAATTTTGATGTGAATTCTGTGCCCAACTCCTCATGCAACTTCTCTCAAAACTTTAATGTAAGATGATGGAGAGGGACACCCCCATGCAATCTCACTATTTTCTTCACATAGATTTTAGACAGTTGTTGAACATTATAATTTACTTTAACTAAAATAAAGTGAGCTAACTTCATTAACCTGTCAACCACAACTCAAATGGAATTAAAATTCCCCAAAGTCTTAGAAAGGTCCACTATGAAATTCATGACTATCCTCTCCCACTATTACTTCAGAATGGATATTCTATTAAGTAAGTTTGCTAACTTTTGGTGCTCATATTTTCCTTACTAACAATTTTGACTTTTGGTTACAAACTCATCTCTGTCTTTTTTCATACGGGATCATCAATAAAGTCATCTTAAATCTTGATATATCTTGATCAAGCGGCCCACATAAATAAAATACCACGAATCGTGATCCTCTATAACAATATTCTCTCAATTATAATGTTCACTCGGGGAATGCAAATTTTTCCCGTAAAACTAAGCACTCGGTCTACATTAAGAGTAGTATCTTGTACCTTACCAAAAACTGGCTTTCCCCTGATTCTTTCAAGTTTTCATCTACGAACTGTTTGGCCTTAATCTCCCTAACTAAAATGAATTTTAATTAAATATTTTCAACTATAACTTATTATAATCTATGATATACACATCAACACTATGCAAAATAAAAATTCAACGACTATCAATATTTAGCCCATTTATTTTTTAACATGTTATTTTTGTAGGGAGAAAAATTAAAACCTCTTTTCTATATATATATTTGGGAAGATAAAATACAAGAGAAGAATAGTGCATCAAAATAGTACAAAGAAATTTAGATAAATATCACTATATTATATTTTAAGTAGTATATATATATAAGTAAAAATAATACTTTGAGTTGTGCTGGGCACTGTCCTAAGAAACTATTTCACCAGTATGAAATATTTCCCCAGGATTAAACAAGCCTTCTCTAATTACTTAGAGGATACAAGAATCAACAAAATATAATTACTACAAAATAAGCAAGTTGGAAAGGGGATTATAATAGTATGTTAAAATCACAAGAAAACATATACGAAAGTGTAGTAGCTTTCTATTCTTTTTCACCCTTTCTTACTCACTTCTTTTCTTTCACACTTCATTTCATGCTTTGCTTCAAGAATGAAGCCATATTTATATTTGTGAAAACTTGGTGATTAAGTATGGATTATGACCTTAAACTTGTCAAGCTTTTGACTTTAAACTTGCCAAGCATTTGGCATTAAACTTGCTAAGTATTTGGCTAAGAAAGTGCCATGAATATGGCCTTGAAAATGCCATGCAAATGACTTTTGAAAGTGTCATGCAAATGGCTTTGAAAATGCCATGCAAATGACCTTGAAAATGTCATGTAAATGTCTTTGTATTTGCCATGTATATGGCTCTTTATTTGACATGCAAGAGTGTATAATATCTTATAATATTTGTGTACATAAAATATTTTAATATAGTAATTAATGACATATTTTATGACTAAGTAATGACATTTAAAAAATAGTTCAAATATTTTTGAAATATCCAACAATTTTTGCCGACTAGCCACCTCAGCTCCAACTCCTCTTGATTGTCCTACTCATTCTTCGAATCAGATTATCACTATCAATCACCATCATTTTTTTTTTTTCTATTTTGATGGCCTTGTATCGCCACAATTACTGGATCTTCCTTCATCTTTTTGCCTTTTTTTTTTTCTTTCACTTAATTAAATATGAATACAGTATGTAATATGTAATATCCAATATATAACATTACCCCAATGCCTTATGTAATATTCAATATATTTTTCAAAAATTAGGAGTCAAACATATATCTTCCAAAATTAAGCCACACAGAAATGAGTCAAAATTCATCAATAGACGCGTGACTCACATATACATTATCAAGAATTTATTATGAATGTTACATCCAAAAAAATCATAAAATTTCACACCTCATCTTTGTGTGAAACATATATTGAATATATGCAACATTGTGTACACAAATTAAACACAGTTTCATCACAAATTTAGATTTTAGACTCAAAGTTCTTTAGGCCCTTCTAGTTTTTTTAGAGGAGTTGGTTATGTGGCCAAAATCAACTTAATTGATTTGCCTCTATACCAATTAGATCCATCTACATTTCATGTATTAATTCTTCTCTTGTGGTTCATAACTAAAAATTTTCATTATCTTCTCATGGCCATATTGTACTAGAGCCTCAACAAGTCTTGGAGTCCAAAATGATTGACAAACATCACTACACTTGGATGGATGCACTCTCCTTCATGAAGAAATTTCCTCATTTGTTCTTGAGGACAAAGACTTTAGTGATATTAGGAGGCTATTTTAGTCTTTTTATTTTGTAATTAGCATGTCATAAAAAAAATTAAAGATCGGAAGTTATTATACTTGGTATTAGGAAAGTCATATAATGCAATGCCAGCTCTATTTTTTTGCGGATTGATAACCTTTTAAATTTATAAATAAATTTTATTTGGATCCTGCCTATCAAGGTTCATAAGGGGATTAGGGTAGCCTGAGTCAAGGTCATTATCAAACATAACACTTGCATGACAGATCTGATTAAAAAATAAAATTGTATTTATACTATTATCTATAACTTTTAGCACATATAATGGCAAGCGCTTAATGCTCTTTTGCTATCAGATATAATTTATGCTTTTTTACTATCAGATATAATTTTTTGATATAACGACGAGCGTTTGATCCTAATAATAAATTTTTATGCATGTGTGCTTAAAAATTAACTTTAAAATATATAATATATGTCATCCTCTTTAATTATATATAAGAGCAAGTGCACCATCTAATTGAAACGCTTTTATCTTATACTCCGACACTCTATGTATTAAAACATGTCAAGAGTTCGAGTGTCCGTGAATTTGTTGGAAGTACTCCTTTGGTATTTGGGGAGAGAAACACAGAAATGGAAGAAACAATAGGGCACGTTGCTGGTGTACTTTGGGAATGGGAAATATAGAACATCTGGAAGATGTATATTCTTGCCTCCCCATGTGAAAATTGAGCCTTGAAATACTCCCACATTTTGGACTTTTTTGCCCATTTTCTCCACTACCAAACACACCTCCTCGTTATAATTTATGATCTTGATTTATTTTTTTTATTCGATATGTGAAATTCATTTTAAAGTAAACTAACATAATAGAATAATAAAATAAAGAAGAATATATAGAAGGCAACGGAGTAAAGATCGATGAATTTATTGTTTATATTTGGCCAATTAACATCTTTCTTTGTAAAGTGTATAGGTGCCCTCGACACATTCTCACTATATTTTTCTATGTCAAATGTTTTAATAATTTAAAAAATTTAATTAATTCAGATTTGCATTATGCAAGTTTCATTCAAGCCGAAGATCTTTGTAACAAGATTATTTTTCTTACTTAAAGTTTAAATGTGAAAACTCTGATAGAATATAAAAAAGGACAAGTCCAATGCATTAAAGTGTCAATTATGCCTAGAGTCCGAGGAAAGGTTCGACTACAAGGATTTAGTGTAAATTTCACATTTCTGTCAGATACTGTTTTCAAAGTTTAAACTCGATACCTTCTGGTCACATGGCAACAACTTTATCATTTACTCCAACTCCTCTTAACATGATAGAATACAGAGAGAATCAAAATTTATTTATCCCACTATAATTATTAATTATTGATAATTATAACGATGATGATTGGCACAAATTTAATATTGGAAAAAACAAAGATTTATAATGAAATGTTGCCCATACCTGACATATATTAGGAATTTTTGTTGATAACAAGCGTGAGTACTTTTTAATACAAGAGACCCATTCTTTTTGCCCTAGGAATGAAAGGTCACTAATCAAGATTCGGTAAATGTTGACTGTTGGCGACAATAATGCCACTTTACAATAATGTTTTATGTTTAGATGAATTGAAATACATATTAGTGGCAATCCTTCATCAAATCCTAAGATTTAAATGACTTTTAAATAAATAAATAATGTATATATATTGTATCAATTTGTATAAATAGTTTATAATCGTATATATAATGTATGTATGCATCAAAGATACATACATCTATATATATTGTTATATAATATTGATATATTGCAGTAATTCATCTTGCTCAATAAATTAAATTCTTTTTTTTCAATTTTGAGCAGCTCAAATCTCCTCTAAACAGTCTCAAATTTTATATATAAGCTCGTCTCCATATTTTGAGTCTTTGTTATATTTTTCACTTGAAACAATTCACGTTTGTGATATGTCAAATATCAAAATACCAAGTTTCGAAACTATCAGTGTTGAATTTCAATGAACATCAACTCAAACTTTCATTAAAACAGCTCAAATTTTAGATATGAGCTCTTTATAATGTCTTAATTCTTTTAATATATTATTTACTTAAAATAATTTTCAATTTTCTGTAGACCTAATAATGGCTATTTTTAGTAATTTAGAGGAAACGAGGCCATTTTGAGTTAAAACAGTGTCTCTTTAGTTACATATCTTAAGCTAAAGGTTGTATTTATTGAATAACTATAGAGGAAATTATGTAATTAGATAAATATATAATATATATTTATATTATATTATTATAGTTTTAAAAAATTATAATTTATAGCTATTGTTATTTCTTTCTTCTCTCTCTTTGAAATCTCTTGTCAGATATACAAATGCATATGTATAATAGTTGCATATATATAATTATTTGACATATATACATATTTAGTTCGATAGATAGACAAATGCAATTCATCTCTCTCGTTCGCCTGTCTCCTCCCTCTCTCGATCTCGCTCGTCTCACTCCTCCCTCTCTCAATCTCGCTTGCCAGATATACAAATACACATGTATATCAGTTACACATATACAATTATTTAACATATATACATATATAGTTCGCCTCTCCACTTTCTCCTCCTCTCGATCTCGCTCGCCTCTCTCCTATAATATATAGCTACAAATTATAATTTTAGCAAACTATAACTATTTTTTGCCTTATTATATTTCAAATATTTACTCTTTTTTGAAAAATTTTCCAATCGAAAACGATGGAGCCCAAATGTGCTTATTAGACACATTATACATTTAAGGGGTACATAAGTCTTCAACCTTTTAATATGTTATATATCCCTTTATTTTAAGGCCGTAACTTTAAAAGTTATTTTTGACATCTTTAAACTTCTTGTAAGGCCAAAGAAAAACATATAAAATGAAGAAAATTATGTGGGTTGAAAACCATATAAGCTATATATACTATAACTAATTATAATTTAAAAGAAGTACGATACATAGCTATATCTAAACTATATATATAATACATAGTTATAATTGAGGGGTTGTTAATGGCGGATTATCGAAGATGATAAAGAAAGAATGCTAAACGGGAAAACTCCAATGATGAAAACCAGATATAGTGATTTGTATCTCATAATAAAATATAAGTTTGATACAAGTGAAATTGTATAAATCAAAAAGCAGGATCAATTTTGAGATTGTTTCTAGTAATGGATGGACATACCAAATAACTTTTTAATTAGGGGCCATCATTTAAAAAAATGTATAACAAAATTAAATATGAAAGTAACTGATATTAATAAATTAAATAAAAAATTTAAAGAAAGTAAGATATGAAATGAGTGTATTAATCGTCAAGGTAAAGAACTTGATAGCACTTGGATAATTTGTAAATTGACAGAGAATGAATGGGAGGATTAGAGAATTGTGAGAAAAAAATAAAAAATATTTATCGACTTACTGAATTAAGATAAAATTAATTTAAATTTTTTTTCTTTTACCCCTACTATGATCAATACTCTTTGGATTTCTAAATAAGTTTAGAAGTTCCAACTTTTTTTTAAGAGTTCATTCATTACTCTGCTATTCATATGTCTGGTACTACTAAACATATTTTTCATGAATTATCTTCATGTCCATCAGTCCATCAGTATGAACAAAGAGTAAATTATAAAATTAACCATCTTATTTTATGATTTCTTTAGTATCATATAAAATTTAAAAAAATGATAAATTAATATAAAAAAGGAGAAAATAATAGAATTCTGAAACAATGGGGTTAGGATATTAAGAACAATCCCGTCTGTCCCACCCCTAATCATGGAATTGGGACATCCAACTAAACATTCTGATCGTTTAGTTGATGAGATGATACAAACAAGAATATCTCATAAAATTACTTATCCTATTATTATATAACACCCATTATCAAAAATAAAATTCTATAAAACATTTTAGAATCATTATTATGAATTAAACATCCCATTTAGGTTTCGGTAGATCATGTGAAGTAGAGTAGAGTAGCATAAGTTGCAAATATGGTTAAAAATACGGTCACCTCTAGCTGCACATAAACTCGTACATTCTTGTCCAATGTATCAAAAGATCTGCCCTGTCAAATCTTCTCCTCAAAAAATGTTTGGCTTCATATTTGTTTTTAGTTTGGAAAATTTGATTTGACATTTGATGGACGGCAACATTCATTCCATTTTAATTTATGTGATATTATTTAACTTAACACAAAATTTAAAATAAAAAGATTGATAAAATTTATAATCTAAAATAAGTCATAAATATTTGTGTGCTTAAAATAATGTTTTAAAGTTGAATTTATTAGAAGTATTTGTGCTGATTCACGTGGGATTCCACGTGCCCCATGTTACTCAGGTCAGAGCGTAAGCTAGTCTTGCTTTCAGCTACTGGACTTCGACATCTAGGGTGCAACATTCAGGCTATTTCTTCGAGCAGCATGACGCTTGTATTGCTCTCTCATAACCTCGTTTTCACGATTTAGCCTGCTCCCATTTCTTCGCTCACCGCTACTACGGGAATCGCTTTTACTTTCTTTTCCTCTGACTACTAAGATGTTTCAATTCGTCAAATTGTCTCTTGCCTATTCATGGATTCAGCAGAGTTCGAAAGATTGCCTTACTCAGGAAATCTCTGAATCTATGCTTATTTTCAACTCTCCAAAGTATTCTATCGATTACTAGGATCATCTCCGGATGCTTAGATATTCAGTGTAAATCTTTTCCCGCTTGAACCTCGCCTTTCATTTGTATCATTCTCCTTTAGATTAATTAAACAAAGAAAGTAAAAAAAAAAAAACAAAGAAAGTGGGAGTATATTATTAATGTTAATAAGAAAATTGCCAAACATTTGGGTCCCCAAGTAGGTAATTTATTCAATTTACTTTGAAGAAAATGATGTTGTTAATAACATAATAATCATCATAGAATTTAGTCAATGTTTGGTGAAGTGTGACAGAAGTGTAAAGTCAACTCTTTTTGAACTAATTTGAATTTAATCCGACAAGAATCAACAACAAATTCAAACAAACTCAATATTAAAAATTAAATTGTAGAATTCAAAAGTATGTACTTGATATGTAGACAAAAAGTACATAGAGGTAAGATGAATATAAATCACCAAAAATTAAATTATTAAATTGAATAAAAACTTATTATAGGTACCAAATTTTAAAATTATATTATTTGATGTGTATTTTTAATTATCAATTATGAAATTTTAAATTTGAATTTTAAAAATATCAAACTCAAACGATAGGTAGAGGTTGAAGAATATGGCAAGAGAAGTAGAGAATCATAACCAAAAATCAAAAAGAAAATGTAAAGAGGCGTAAAATTTTCAAAAAGATACTTTAAATTGCTGGAAATTCTCTTATAAATTAAACTTTTTATAAGAGGCGTAAAAATTTCAAAAAGATACTTTTTACAAGTGTTAAAAAGCAACGCATGTATATAGTCCTATCAACTATATATGCGATGAAGAAAACTCGTGAAAAAAAAAATTAGCATTTCGATAACTTGAATAGATCAATAATTTAGGATACTTTTGTATGATAGGCGCAACAAAATAAACTCAATAATCACTTAAAATAATTTATAACACACAATAAATCGATGTTAATAGTCATTTTTTAATAAAAACACATAATTTTCAAAGTACTATAGATGAACAATTTGATAAATTGAAAACTAGACACTTAAAACTGAGATTTGATAAGTTTTGGATACTCCAACTCTATATAGATTGAGAGCAAAGTTCCGAGATAATTGATCCAAATTTCTAAAAGCTTATGAACGTAACTTGGGATTGACTTTTCTTTTACAATTTTCTTGACTTCCAATCATAAAATACGATCAACAAACAATTTGAGTACGTTTTATCATATCCTTTTTAATTTATTAATCATTTTTAGTCTTGCCTCGAAGATACAGATGGAATGTTATAATTAATTATCACACCATCACAATATCATTATTATTATCATTACAAACGATCTTATTCTAAATAAATAGATTCACATAAATTAAAATAAATGAATTAAAATCATAAAAGAGAAGAAAATTATTATTTCAATAATACAAGAGGTAAAAATGTACAAAGACAATCGAAATTTGTCATGTAGCTGTTGTCTGCCGCATCCTATTTTGAAATCTCTGCTCCCTCCCTCTGTCTTACCCCCTACACCCCTTCCCACCAAATTAATCCCCCCGGCATTCACTCTTCTATATTTCAACGATTCCCATACTTCACTTGAATCCAAGCATTCTGCCTCGGAAAACATTCCATTCACCTTCTCTATTTACCCATTCACTCACTCCAAACTTCCTTCTCATCTTTCTTCCAATGGCGGTTTCGTCGAGATCCGGTACAGCAAAGGAGCTTCAACTGCACCAAAAATGGAAAGACAGAGAAACCAGTCCGGAGCGAACGAAAGTTTGGACTGAAAATCCTAATCAAAGGCTCAAATCGGAACGCAAAGTGCCTGTGGTTTATTATCTCACTAGAAATGGACAGCTTGAACATCCTCATTTTATGGAAGTCCCTCTTTCTTCACCTGACGGACTTTATCTTAGAGGTACTACACACATTGAACAAAATTTTACTAGTTCGTTTCTAAGATCCTGAGGCTTGATTTGGTTAAAAATTGAAGAGTTTTAGCTTGAATTTTCACGATTATGTTTTTTAATCTGGATTTTGAATGTTGTTCTCTTGTTTTTAGATGTGATCAACCGCTTGAATTTTCTCAGAGGAAAAGGCATGGCTTCACTCTATTCATGGTCTGCCAAAAGGTGAATTAGTGAGCTTATTTTTTCTGTCAAATATGTGTGAATATGATCGTACCAACACTAAAACTTGAAGTTAAGCATATTTGGGTAATAGTGATGCTAGAATGAGTGTCCTTTCTCGTGTTGCATTTCTCTCAATATGTTGTTGTGTCACCAGTTTTATACATTTATGAGACTGAAGTTGGTTTTTTCTCCACTTTTGAGCAATTCAGAAGCTACAGGAATGGATTTGTATGGCACGATTTGGCGGAGCATGATTTTATTTATCCAGCGCACGGCCAAGAGTACGTTCTCAAAGGATCAGAACTCGTTGATGGTGCAACGGCGCTGGCATCTCAATTGGAAGAAGTAGATTTTTCCGGTTCGAAAAATCAGGTGCCGGAAGTGAGAAAACTCAGCGAAGATCGTGAATTCCCGGCGGTTTCACGGCGGCGCAACCAGTCCTGGTGTTCTGCCGACTTCAACGAATACAGAGTCTATAAGGCAGAGTCGTCCAGTAATGAATCCTCCGGCAAAGCCGCCGCCGCCGATGCGTCAACTCAAACCGACGACCGCCGTCGCCGGCGAAGAGAAATCGGAATTGTCGGAGAGGAAGAAGAAGATTACCAGTGTATTGAGCAAACTCAAAGCCAGTCAACAGAACTGAGCAGAGGCGAGATTTCACCACCACCGTCTGATTCAAGCCCAGAAACACTTGAAACTTTGATGAAAGCCGACGGTAGGGTAATCGTACGGCCAGAAACAATCAACGAAGATCAGACGGCTAATAATAATCAATCAAGTGGAAAAAGCAAAGGTTCTTCCGTTTTGATGCAATTATTATCATGTGGGTCAATGTCGTTCAAGGACTGTGGGCCCGGTGGTTATGGAAAAGATGATGGGTTTTCATTGATTTCGCACTACAAATCAAGGGTGCCACGTGGATCTGGATTGAATCAGGTGCAGAAGAACACAGAGATTACTACGGTGGAGCATCACGGACTCACAAAGCTAGAAGATAAAGAGTACTTCAGCGGAAGCTTAATAGAGACAAAGAAGGACGAATATCCAGCTCTGAAAAGATCTTCTTCATTTAATGCAGATCAGTGAGTTATCTCTTATATCATTTTTTCTAATACGTCCTACCAAACTATCTATATGATATAACGATGCTTTGCTTCGTGCCAAATTGTTTCTATATATATGATGACGAATACTTTGCTCAAGTCCAAAATAGTGTACCTGACTTTGCTTGGAGTGATTCCATCAATAATGTTTGTTTCATACAAAAAAAAATAAAATTAATTGTCGTGTTGCCTAAAATTAAGTTATTAATGTTGACAGTGAGAAAAATATATACATATATATAGTAGAATTTAACATATCAAGCCATTTAACATGTTACAGCAGATTGTTTACCATGAATAACCCTGAAATGTACAAAAGATAAACTTAATAGTCAAAAATTTCACAAAATTCGAATATCTATTCAAAATTTAACCAAATTGCACAAAGAAATTACTATGTAGGTGTTTTACCGGAAGGGTTTGTTTCAATCTTCTTTGTTCGGAAATTAAGTATATAATAGATGTTGAATCTCATTATTGCATTGTTATATCCACCGGGAGTTATTTGGGGGGAGAAATGGTTTTGTAATGCTTTACAAACTTGTCTTTAGTTTCATGTCTTTTTTATATATTCATTTTCTCTTTTTATCCATGAGAGGTATGAAAATATCATTTTCTTCTATACAATTTGTACGTTCGCTAGAGATCTCAATTTCTCGTTATCCAAGGGGTGTATGAAAGACGTTTTCATGTAGTCAATTAGCCTCTACCCTGACATAGGAAAACAACTATTCAAGACAGTAATTTTTCAGGAATGTCATTTAAAGAGGTTCTGCAGGCATTTATTATTTTCCATAGGAATACAAAATAGCTGGAAATCAAGTTTATACACCAATTACACGTCTATTTTACTTGCATAAAAGGTAATTCACTAGTGACCCCTAGTATGTGAAAAATTTTGTCCTGTTTTCATGATTAAGAAGTATAATTACCTCATTGGCTTGCCCACTGCTCAATTTCCTCTAGGTACTATGTCATAATCACATTGCTATCCAAAGTTCACAAGTAGTAGCTAATTAATTGCTAAACTTTAATGACTTTCTGTAATCTTTCAGAAAATCCAAAACCAGATTTTACAAAGCACAGTTCTGCAGAAGGAAGAAAAAAAAGTTATAGCAGTATCAACTTTGTAGCATTATGGCTGCCTGCTATTCTATTCTATTCATGTGGGATTGCCCCTGAGCTCTATAACATTAATCATACACATAATAATATCCCCTGTTTATAGTTTGCTTCTGTTATACTGCCGCCTTACCATTATCTTCGTTGCTCAAGACTCTTTTAAAATATCGACAAGTGCATGTTGAACCCTTCCAACTGCCTATAATTAGACTAATTAGCTATTCTGTAGTTACATATCCTACAATTTCTTGTTCTTCAATGTGTACTAGTAATTTTTTTTTTTTGCTGCATTTGTTTTATATCTATCACTATGTTATCTTATTCGCTTACACACCTGCATCGGTTACATTTATATTGAATAGAGGAGAAGACGATGTCTCTACCCACAAAGGTAGGGGTAGGGTGTGCATGTATCATGTTTATTGACCTCACTCGGAGTTTGTTTTGGTATGTAGGGGCGCAAAGTTGGAAATAAGGGAGAAAGAGATAGAAGGGGTAAGGGCGAAATGCATTCCTAGAAGGCCAAAGAATCAATCCACCAGAAAGGAATTAAGAAGCAGCACTGACTTGTCTTGTGGTAGCAGTGCAAGTATTTCTAGTAGTAGCAGTAGCCAACATGGTAGCAAAAGGATAGTTATTCCATAGAGCTAAATTAAGCAATAGTAGTTTAGAGGGTCAGAAGCATTCACCAAACCAATCTCTAGTTCTGATATTCATGGTAGGTTATTGTAAATATATTGAAACTAGCTATAAATTTCATTGCTTCTCTGTTGTCAAATTGCTTGTAGTTAATATAATTTTGATAATGATCTATCACAACTAATTTAACAAGATGCGTGAAACGAGATTGGGATGATTTAGGCATGTGAAGAGGAGATATTACGAATCGGTTACATGAGAGAAAGAAGTAGTCCAAAGAAGTATTACATAAAAGTAATTAGTCAAGACATGATGCAGCTTCAGCTAAGGAAATAACCTTAGATAGGAGGTTATCAAGAATACGAATTGGCTGAAGGATTAGTTAGGTAGTTGAGAGTTATCTCGCCTTTTGTTCCATACTAATTGTCATAGTATTATTCCAAGAGTTTCTTGCTATTCTACTTCTATTGCTATTTAATTTTACACCTCGAATTGTTGTATTGTTCTATTGTAGAATTACTGTTCCTTTTTATTCTTTCATTTTATATTCTATTTTATATGATACCTTTTACTTTATACGATATTTATTGTCTAAAATAATCTTTAGATATTTATGTAGTTGAAATTCATTTCATTAAAAATAAAAGAAACTTTTAAAGTTAAATTATTTCTTAATTATAATAAAGTACTATTACTCTTTTTAGGATGGACTAAAAAAGAAAATAATGCCACATAAAATGAGATACATGACGTACTCCCTCTGTCCATTTTAATTGAATTTGTGAGCTAATACAGATATATTAAGAAAAACATTCAAAGATAAAATTTACATAATATTTTTCACTATTGTTCTTTGTAATCACAAATATATATATAGTATAATTTATCTGCTAGAAAAATACAAAAGTTTAACAAATGAAAGGACAAATATAAAAAAAGTTTCAAACATTCACTTTGAACTTTGAACAATTCAAATATTTTTAACAATAAAAAAGTCCAAAAAAATCAATTAATTTGAGACGGAGAGAGTCCTATTTAGCGTCTTATTTTGGCTTCTTCCCTCTCATTTTATTCTTCGTTCAATGCTTTTACTTAAACAACACGAGCGATAAGATTTACATACACATTGCTCCATTTATTGAATTAAACTAGGCATATTATTGTGTCACTAATTTATCACTAAATACGATCGACAACAGATTTGTTATTTAACTAGACATTTTGTCTGACTCTGATTAATTTATTTTACTTTTTTTTGGTTTGAGTGATTGAAAAAAACATAGGACAAGATGTCTTATATTAATAACTTGCAAATCACGGCAGCAGCTAGGTGACAGTAAGTTCCCAAGATTATATTGATGTCTTCAACTTCCTAGAAAGAACTCTTGTGGATGAAATTGTTTGTTTGTCTCTTTGTATGTTGGATCATTGTCTTTCCATATGATATTTTCCTATTATTGAGAGTTGAGACCACTCTGACTAATTCACTTTAAACGTTTTGGGAAGTAATAAGTACATAATTTGTCCTATAAACTTTTCAATCATATTTCTTGTCACTTTGCTTATTGGATCGTTGTGTTTAATTGTTTATTTTTAGAATTTCTTCCATCAAACATTTGGCAGTTGAGACCTTAATTTGCGTTAAACATTATAAATATGTACATTGGCCTGGTCAAATTCCTTGATACTATATATATTGACCTTTTCTACCATCTAGAAGTTAAAGAAGTAAAAGTCTTTCTACGTAGCCTAAGCATCGATTAGAAGACCTATGAATTCTTTAATCTAGAAAAAACTTTGTGTTGACCAGTAACTTCTATAAAAAAAATTGACTTATGAACAATTGGAAATTCTAGTGTGAAAGTGTGAACTTGAGAAATTGGCTATTGCTCCCTTCAGTTTTTTTTTAATTGTCATATTTTTATTATAACTAGTCTTATTATATGCGCGTGATCAAAGCGTGTAACTCGTTTGATAATAGATGTTATAAAAAAAATTATATTTAATTATGAACTTATAAAAAGATAGATAATTAATTAATTTTGATAAATCATTTGTTTGTAAAGATTCTATATATAGATATTCTATCACTAATTAAAACTCATGGTAAATTAGAATTTTCCTTAATTAGCGACCATAGGTATGTTCTTGATTTAAATAATGAAGAAATAAAAATTTATCAAATAAGGAAAATTTAAAAGTCTTTCTACGGCTAGAAATCCTTATTTTATCACATATTTTAAAAGTTAATATTATAAATATAATTAAATAATAATTTATGCTATATTAAAAGTATGAAGGTCTTTAATTATGTTAATTGAACTTTTTGCTCTTCATTAATAGACTGTTCTTTAGATAAAATCGTATTTTCATAATCTTTTTTTTCAATTAATATTATCCTTATTATATTTAATATCAACTATAATATAACTCCGAAAATAATTGGAAAACTCTTAATTATACGAAATTTTACTCTCCATACGGCAATAAGGATGTGTTACTTTAAGATATCCTTAAATAATAATTTAAAAAAAAAACATGAGTCCTAACTATACAAGGAGAGGCTTCTAAATTTTAAAATTTTAAAATTTATTTACCTTTTGTAAATTTAAACTTTCTTAAGTTTCTTACTTAAAGTGTTTTAAGCTTTAAATTTTAAACTTCTTTTAATTTTCTTTTAAATTTTAAAATTCTTTTAAGTTTCTCTTTTCTTTTTCTTTCCGTGTTCTACGTAAAATTGTTGTAATTTTTGTAGTTTTGTTAATAGTTCTTTATTTGCTTCCGTGTACTTTTGGCTCTTGGACAAAGCTTCTTTCACAATTAGTTTAATTTTTTTTTAGATTTCATTATTTGATTTAGGTAAGGAAAAGATTCTTTCATAATTAATTTAATTTCTATGTTTTTAGCTTTTGTTATTTGATTTAGGTAAAAAAATTATAATATTAAACACTACTACTAAATTAATTAAAATTTTATATAATATAAAAAATAATTTATAAGTTTTGTTATTTGATTTAGATAAGAAGTTATAATATTTAACACTTCTAAATCAATTAAAATTTCATTTAAAATAAAAAATAATTTTTATAATTCTATTTAAGTAATATTTTGAATCAAAAGTCTCCTCTTCTTCTACTTCTCATCTATTTTTTCTTTTTGTTCTTGTCTCATTCTTTCAACCTTTGTATTTACTATCTCATTCTTTCTACCTTTCTTTATTGTTTTATTTAATAACTTCAAAGATTATATATGAATTGTGTATGATCAACAATTGATAATAAATTCTCTCATTTTAATAACTTATCGTGTTTATTTTTCAGTTAAAAATTTCTGATAAAAAAATTGGCCGAACAAAGCATGGTGAATGAAGCTCTCACAAAAATTTAAAGGTTTATCATTTTTTTCATTGTTTTATTTGATTGTGAATATGGTATTTAATTATCTTTGATATATTATTCGTTAGTATTAGGATTGATTTATAATTAAAACTTATTTGCTGACTTCGAAAGATAAAATTGTCTTGACCTGTAAAACTTTATTTGAATAATAAATCTAGGTCATAAATCTATAATAAGGGGGATAAATATAATTGTACCATATTTAACATTGTACCTACTCTCCCTATTTATTTGTCTATAATGATCTTACAAATTGATTTGAAGGAGCACTGTCACAAGAAGAGTTAACAATTAGACAGATATTATATAATAATATTTTTGCTTTAAATTCGCTGACATTTTATTTCTAGATATTTGATATTTATTAAATAATATAAATTTTTTAATGTTTTTTAAATTATTGCATTAAATTGATAATATTCATTTAATTTTTATTTACATGAATAATGTATTTGATTTTCTCAACTTTATTATATCACAATAAACTAAACTATTGCATCAAACTAATAATATTTATTTAATTTTTTTATGAATATTATATTTATTTAATGATAATTATCATTTATATATAGCTTTTAAATTGACGTGATTCATATGTGCAAATCACATACACTAAACTAGTTTTAAAAAAAATAATAAAAAAATGATTATATCTGTTGACACCCAATTTTTACCCTCCATGGTGTCAAATTAATCATCGAAGCTTTATTTTATTTTTAACTATTTTTTGACTTTATCTTTATTTAAAAAAATAAAAAAAAAATAAAAAAAAATTAAATCATTTACGGGCGTGTGGCCCTCACGCGCCCGCTATATCCCTCCACACCCCTCATTTTCTCTTCCATTTCCCCTTTTTCCCTGCAAAATCCAAAACCAGAAACCCTAAAGCCAAACCCAGCCGCCGCCTTCCCCTTTCTCCAACCAAAACTCGAC
>JAOTQJ010000007.1:25664379-25691542 GCA_025642045.1 Solanum sejunctum | reverse complement strand
AATGATAATTCAGACATAATAGCAAGTCAAACCTGTGTGTCAACATAAAAATATTTATTCTTTTCAAACATCAAAATCTGCATGGTATAAAGTCTACAAAAGTAATAAAAAATACGTTCATCAGGATATATAATCCAAATAATAAAGTTCGCGATAGGGGCAATACGGATGAAAATGACACTAAGACTTCCGCTAAATTTAAGTATGTAATTAGTAATTTATTCATAATTTTGGTGAATTTCTATGTCGTATCGCAACTTTATATATTTAATGAGATGATAAATATTTCAACTATTTCAAATTTGAGTCTTAAAAATAAAATTATCTTTATTAATAGAAAAAATATAATCCCTTAAATTATATTATTTGAGGTGAATTCAAATTAATTAAAACCTTAATTGAAAATTAGACACCAGAAGAAAAAATCAACCCCATTTTCATGTTAAATTGGTTAGTATGATTTTTTTTTTTTTTACTTTTCATGGAAGAATAGATCTAATAATGAGGAGTCTAAGGTTGACTAATATTTTCTATGCTCATTTATTTATTACAATTCTTTTTTTAGAACAAGTCAAGCCTCATGTATAGAACCAATTAGGATATTACTTGTCATGTCATTAATTTTTTCAAATATTAATATATAATTAATGGAATATTTAAATTATTTCATTTTAAGATTAATTTAATTTTTTCAATAAATTTTAAATAAAAATATATGAAAAACTGTCAATTTTAATCGTAGAATTCATACTAGAATTTGATCAATTTTAACTTTACTATTTTAAGTTAGAATGTTTATTTTTTTTTCATATTTAATCTCTCCGTTTATTATGATCAATTTTGTTTTTAACCAATTGAATTACGATAGCAGTTCATATGTGTTGATACAACTAGTATATTGTCATGTTGCTAATATATTTTAGCCCAAAAAAAGTTCACCATCAATCCTAACAATAAATCCCCTAAAATTTGTTCATGTATTTGCTTTGAGGGGCCTAATTCTTTTAAGTATACAAATCATTCTGTTGTAATAGTGGTGTGTATATGTGTGTATAACATTAATAAAATACTAATTTTAAGTATGTACTTCCTCTGTCTCATATTAACTGAATTTGTAAAATAATGTACATATATTAAGAAAAACATCCAAAGACAAACTTTATACCATACTTTTCATCATTGTCCTTTGTAAAATCATAAATATATAGTGTAATTTATTTCCTAAAAAATATAAAAGTTCAATAAATGAAAGGGTAAATATGAAAAAAGTTTTAAATATTTATTTGAACTTTGAAAAATTCAACTATTTTGAATCTTAAAAAAAACTTAAAAAATTCAATTAATTTAAGACAGAAGAAGTACTATTTAAAAATTCTTACTAAAATTTGATCAATTGTCAATTTTACATTTCTACATTTTTTGATAGCGTATTTCTATTTTAATAGTCTTTCAGTGTTACGTGTTCTCTTCTCCATTGCTTAAAGAAATGAACCACATCAATTCATGTACAAAATATGTTTAACATACGTACTAATTTGTAATTATAAGTGTACAATTTCAAACATGCCTCTTAACTTGATACACTATAAAGCAAAACATTATGATACTTAAAAGTTATTTAAATTGTTACATGAATCGTCTCAGTTTATTTTCTCAAATTAAGAATTTTATTTATTTAAGTATCAATATTTCCTCATCACAATCAAAGTTCTTTTTTTCTTTCTCTTCTTTTTTTTTTAAAAAAGTCAATTATATCGAAATATTTTTATTGATTCACGATATTGGAACTTGAATGTGTACAAATGAAATATTCAACAACAATAAGAAGAAAAGGAATCAAATAGGAGAACTCCCAAGCATTTGTCAATCTTAGATGTATCGACATCAATGATGACTTACATCTCTAATTGACTCTTGATTTGTAATACATTAAATTGGATAAACTTATTTTCCTTATTTATTGATATTCCAATTTTAAAAAAAAGATATAAGACATAAACATACACTTTAATTTGGCCTCAATTAACATATGCATCATTCAATTTTGAAGTATATATAAGTCAACACTTAATCATCATCAAGTTGAACAAGTACATACATATTCTACACAACAAATAGCGTGAAAAACAAATATTTACATATCGTATGAAATTGATCATATAGTATGCACGATTTTAAATATCTACTTATGAACATCTAAAATCGAAGAATATAAATGACGGCTAAAGTAATTAAAAAAAGACATATTATGTCAAGTAAAAACTACAATATCATTTCTCACTAAATTACCCCTTAATCTAGATTATGGATCTAGCAAAATATTTTTTTTTTTTTACAAATTAGTAATATCAACAACTTGACTAAAACCTTTAGCCCCTTTTTTTCTCCTTTGAATCCAATCTACGCTAATGTTTCGCCCTGTGTCTTTTGTTCTCTCTGAAATCTATGAGTTTTGACCATTGTAAAGACAGTTTCCACCGATTTCCATGTCTGTTACATTGTCTTTTTAAGGAAATAACTAAACCAAATACTCTTTCTATTGTTTTTGTTACATTGATTTCCCATAAAGCATTTTTTCCTATCTTTTCTTGTTCTCTAGTGTGTGTACTGTTTATATGCCAAAACCCACAAAAAACACTTCTTTGCACACTTTGCATGCTTTGAAACATTTCAAGAAAACACCCCAACAAGAGCACACAACAATGACATCAAGAAATGGGGTGAGTGAAAATTTTATTTAATTCTATTGCATATGTAGCTTTGCATGTTTTTATTTTGTTAATCTTGAATATGATTATGATCTCTTTTTTGTGTTTTTTTGGTTTTATCAAGAAATGGGGTTTGTGTTATCTTTGAATTCCAATGGAGTTGCTGTGATTTTGGTTGTTTGAAGCAAGTGGGATTTGTGGGTTTTGATTTAATTGAGTGATGGGTCCTGTTAGAGGGCAAAAAAAGAAGAGGAAGGTAGAGAAGAAAGTTGAAAAGGATTCTTTAGCTTCTGGGTCTTCAGAGAATGGCTCTGCTGATTGGTGGGAGATGTTATCCAAAAGAATTGCTGGTAAAATTATTATCTTTTCTTATGTTTGTGTTTGAATGAATATGTTTGTGTATTTTGAAATATTGAATAGTGCTTTTTCAATTCCTTTTTGATCATTTACTTGTTTTAATTTCGATTCATGGATGGTTGAATTCGTGTTTTGCTTTACCTCTCATTGATGTTACATGCTTCTGTTGTATCAATGCGCTGCGAATTTTGGAAATAAAGATCCCTAATTTGAATGTGTTTTCGAGTTTTGAATGCTCTTGTTGACCTAATACACCGATTCATTAAGTTACCAAATGTGCACGAGGAAAGAATCAGAATGTGCTAAATTATTATGCAATTATAACAATATTGACTCGGATTTGGGAATGTGTTGTTGGATTTACGAAATCTAGACTATAAGTTCTTAATGGTGTTGGCCACTCGATTTTCCTATTTTTCGCTGAAGCTTTTCAAAGAGCGGATTCTCGGCTTTCCTCAGGAACGAAGTAGAGTTTCAATAATTTTTTTCTGATTAAACTATTATCAATTCGGAGTATGTGTAGTTTACTTGTTTGAGATAGACTAAAGATAGAGTAGCATTTGAGAGGCGTTTAGACCTGAGAATATTTTCTTTGATAGGTCTTATCCTTGGTTCTCTTGATAAATAAGGAATATTATGCTCTTTTTTTTCATTTCTATTAACTATAGCATTTGAAGATCTTCACGTGTTTAATCAACAATGGGAGCACTGCAGAAATTCAGGTAGGATGCACATTGCTACAAAGTTGGAGAGGAAAGTTTTGTTTAGAATCATCTTATACCCTGTGTGTCATTCTTTTTCAGTGAAGGTTGCTTTGTTTCTATGGTATGTTTTACCATGCTATTTTTATTCATGATTTTTTTGCTTTTAGCGTGTGAGGACCGGTGGGAAATGCTAACATGTTTTGCATATCAACAGATGAAATGTTGGTTCTTTGGTTTTAAGATAGTCTCTTTTTAGGTATTCACAGAGGTAGGATACTGTGATAATTAGGATTCTTCTGACACCTTAGGGCTCCTGATTTGCGGCTAAAATTATTTTCTCTCTTTTGGCTGATATGTTGTTTGGTTTATTCTAGAGAGTCTGTGTCTGTAGACCCTAGGTTGAAGGAAAAACAGCCCAGAAATTGAATAAACAGAAGTGAAAGTATAACAAAGCATTATGAACAGTAACTACAACAAAATCTGATAATCAAAGTACAAGAACCGACAAATAGTACTAGAAATCGAAGGACAAGAAACTATAGGAGCAATACTCCGGTCACTAGTATGGACGGATAGCAAGACAATGCACTACTACCTTCTAACCTCCTAGCGTATCCATGCCTCCAGAACCTCCTATCCAAGGTCATGTCCTTGGTAAGCTAGTACGACACTTTGTCCCATTTAATCAAGTTCAGTCTTTGACCTAGCCTTAAATAGTTAAATAGAACCAGCTGTCCAACAATTACTCTTGTAGAGCCAAAAATGAAATTTGCAAGTGATTGTCTCTATAAGTGAGTGGCTGCTAAAATTGCTATCTGCTCAAGCAGTTACTGACATGTTATTTCCTGCCTGTACCTTAAGGTAGCCTTCCTGTATTTTTTTCACATATTGACCAAGTTCCACGTGCACAAATACTACCAATGAAGCTTCTTGACTCTTACCTTTCCATCCCCGTAATGCTTCAAAGGATAACAGTTGGCTTCACCAATCTGCTCATCTTCAGTTCATCTTTCGTCCTTTGGAGAACCATTTACAATATTTAGTTGGCTTGAGATCTTGATGTGAAATTCAGCTGCATGTAAATTTTGCATCTGTTATCTTTTGGCTAACATCTACTGATAATAGGTGATAACCAATGACCAAAAATCACTGTCTATTTCTTTAACATCCTATCTTGGCTTGTACAAATGTGCCTACTTCTCTGGTCCCCATGCTGGTTGGAAATCATGTTTAGTATTGAGGACTGTAAGAGGAAATGTTTTCTCATTTTTTTTTTAAGAAAAAAATGTTTAAGCATGACCAGAAGTACTTGTGCATTCCCTTTTAGCAGTTTCTAGTTTGGCATCTACCTTTTAAGTTGTCACATGGATTTGAAGTTTCAATTCTACGGTGAAGTCGAGAAGTCAGTGAACCCAGAGTAATAAAGTGCAGACATCTGCACTCCCTTGGCTGCAAATGACACTGGCTTGGTCGTGTAGAGATTGGGTTTAGAATATCAAATTCGGTTACGATGTATCTAAGGGACACGTTTTGCTGAAGTATTCGGACCAAAGGAGCTATTCAAGTCTGACGAGGTTGTCCAGAAGTTCAACATAATGGTAAATAAGCTGAGAAAATGGACGTTAGGAACATTCTTGGTTTGTCATCGGTTTCTTACTTTGAACTAAGATGTGGTCTGTCAGTTAACTGAGCGGATTAAATGGTTAGAATATTGCTGACTTTAGAGAATGATATTACTCTTCCCAGTTTCACTGGATTAACATGGTGGTCCTCTTGTTAGGCTAATTTTGTTCCTCTCAGTTGTCACAAAGATGGTACTTGGGTGAATGCCTTGCACATAAAACACAGTTTTTGGTGAAGCCATTAGACCTAGTTGTTCCAAATTTTGAACGAGTTAGAATTGGTGGAGTTTTCTAGTAAAAAGAGAATGAAACTCGGATAGATTTATAAGTTGATTCCACAAATGTTCTAGCAACTCCCTGTGGTACATCAGTTAACGTTTAGCTTTTCAAAAATAGGTCCTTACCATTAATGTTGAGCGTAAATGGCTTCTCTAAAGTTCAATTAACATTTGGGTGTTTTGGAAAATGGAAAGTATGTAATTTACAAGGCATTTTCTGTATTGAGTGTGAACGGTGATTAAGAGGAGAATTGATGGATTTGCTCAAGCAAAGGCCAGTGCCTTCAGAGGTTTCTCTACTCGTTCTTACTGTGGAGATATAGCTGATGCATATGTATGCGAATTATTTGACTAGGCAATAGATGATATTAAGGATTTGCCGCAGTTAATGCCATTTTTGCTGCTGTCATTCTTCGCGTCAATATTATCATAGAAAGGTATTACTAGAATCTACTATGGTGCTTTTGTCATAGCTTCAGCGTTGATATTATGATGATACTCAAGTAGATTCAGAGTATAAAGCTGTTGAATCTGTAAATGACATGTTCAGTAAGTGGTAGTGAAGAAGATATTCTAACTTAGTTTCTTTGAATGGGTAAGAATTAGAGCAAAAGACCAATTTAGAAGTGCCTCTTAGCTCTTTCATCAAGTATATCTTTGTCTATTTCGAGTCTGGTGGCACAAATAATTGTTGATATAGCAAAGATTACTTGATGCAAAAAGGTTGACCGTCAACACCACTCTGTTTTTGTTTGCATTGATTTCTGATATTGACGTCTTCGGTTATGTTCGGTATGGTCCATAAAATGTTTTCCAATTTTCCCATGTTCAATTTGTCAAAATATTTGAAACATATTTTCTTTAGGAAAACAAGTTCCTTAAAAATGAGGATAAATTGAAATGGCTTTCAATGATTTTATTAAGAAGGGTTCTAAATAGCCAACATAAAATACAAAATCTGCATAATTTGAAATTTAAAAACAACCTAAAATATCTCAACAATTCAAACAACTTATCTAAAATTTAAAATTCAAATTCATCTTAAACTAAATTTATTTTGCTAATAGCTAGTGCAGTAACTAAAAACAAATTTCAAGACTCCTGCAATTTTAAAAATTGCTCCTCCTCGACTTTTACTCTAGCAGTTGATGCTGAATTTTTTTGGTTATTCTTGAACTTGCACATTTTTGGATATTGGTCTCTCATTTTCTTTCTTTTTATTCTTTTGATTTTGTACTTAAAAACACCTTTCATGACAATGTCATGTGTAGAAGTTCTTTTGAAAGTGCTTTTATTTGAACAATTGTAGATTTGCAAGGTGTTGTTGTAAGTATTTTTCTTCCATTCACAACACACATGACATATATGATTCAATTCAGGTCCATCTTGATTGATTTCTCATTTTTCGGATCTAATTGTAACAATGGAGAAGTAGGAAGACTTTGGCGATTCATAATAGAAGGGGGTATCTAGAATATTTATGTCCCAGGACGGACATAAAAGATGAATAATGAAAGATGAGGAAGTGTATACTCTGTAGTGAGATAACAGTTCTTCTAATCGACTACTTATTATGACATTGAACATTCCACTTAAAATGAAAAAATGACTCTCCAGGCGGTTACCTTTTTTTTTCTCTTTATATTCATATTTATATCCTCTGCAACAATTGTTGGGACGGACTTTCGTGGAAAATGAAAAAGGGCGTCGACTTCATACTACTATCCGTCCCTAGCTGAATGGTTTAATTTTTCAATGAAAGATGGGTAACTGGTACCAAATTGTCTTGATAAGATGGGGATGGTTCTTCCCTTTTCCTCGGGAAATTGCTCTGATTGACCGAGATCTCGTGTTCTTTCAAGAGTGATATGACACCATGCTAGTCGGAGGGAAAGTAAGGTTAGGTAGGGCACCTAGTCGGAAAAGCCGTAATCGGGTTACCCGAGATAGAATTGGGCTCAGTGCAATAGGAAATCTAGTAAATATAATAAGAGAAGAAACTGAACAAATCTGATAGTTTTTGCCAATGAAAATTTTTGGGACATTCAACGAGAGACTTCTGCTTGCCATTTTTTGAGTTAAAAACTGGTTGAAGTAGCCTGTGCGTTGAAAAAAACAGGGGTTGAAATAAACCTGACGGGATAAAGTGGGTTGAAAAATAGTCCTTGTGGGTTAAAAGTAGCCCTTATGGGTTAAAAATGATATGCTAGTTCTTTCGAAGAACTCACAGATCCTGTAAGATCAATAAGGCTCTTGATACCACTGTTGTTTTTTTAAAGATGGCGCAGCAAAAAAAGATTGAAAATTATCTCTCAATGGATTGAAATGACTTTTAGTAACTTGAAATGATTTTATTAAGCATTGAGAGGCTTTAAATAGCCAATATAAAATCTGAATAATCTGAAATTTTGAAAAAACAACCTAAAATATCTCAACAACTCAAACAACCCAACTAAAATTCAAGATTCGAAATTTAAATTCATCTTAAACTAAACTTATTTTGCTAAAATTTAGTGCAGTAACTAAAAGCAAGTGTCTTAGCTTGACTGGGTACGGAGTTTAAGAAATAAAGTAGGACTTTTGAATTTTGTGATCGTAAATTGAAGATGTATGCAGTCCGTTAAATCTTGTGGTCTTAACCTTGCCATTAGAATGTTGGAATTGGAAAACTTATTAAATATAGAAAGAGGCACCCTTTCGAGGACAAGCCAAAAAACAAAAGACACTTAAATTGGGACAAAGGGAGTGATTCTTTTGAAAATATTACTATTACAGTATAATTTTTATGAAGGGCGTCTGGTTGTGAATTTCTTCTTCATGTACACTGGTGCCTCCTATGCTTGAGGACACGATTAGTCATACTATTTGGTTATTTTGTAGCTTGAACTGCGATAAGAATGGTGTCTCATATTCGACAGCGAAGGAAACAATTATATTTTGTTCTAAACTATGTGGAGCTCAAATTACAAACCAAACAGTGTAGGAGTACGCAATCTAGGTTGAAAGAATGAAAATAGTGATGGAGATATCTAAGTTGACAGTTCAGAAAGTGAGATAGATGTTAAGTAATATACTTTGTGAAAATCCCTTGTATGTCATATTATCAAAAGAGGTGAGTAGGAAGAGTGAACGGAAGTAGACTTTATAAATTGGTTCTTAATTAAACAATTTATCTGCTCTAGAAATACGAAAGTCGCAGTATCTTGAATAGTATTCTGTTCTGCTCTTTCCAGTTTTAAGATTGAATAAATGGTTCTATGTTCCTCAAGTTAAAAGTTGAGCAAAGAAAAGGAACTTGTTTTTGAAAAGGTGTTCCTCGTCACAGTAAGAGTTGGAAAGCAAAAGGAAACAGAAGTTCAAAAAAATGATCAAGAGAATAATAGTTGTTGTTCTTTGTTAATCTTCTGTTCCTTGATAATTGGCGGTCTTTTATTGTCTTGATTTTTCATATGTTGCTTCGCTTGAATATATCAAAGAAAGGTAAAGGTATAAATCCTTCATTCATTTAATTTAGTTACGGAGCTCTGAAGAACTAGCTTTAGATCTCTCGACATCTATCATCTAATGTGAGAAATGGCATTGGCTAGTTTCAATTGTACCCGTTGAATACGTGTTTATGTTTAAGTCAAGAAGAAAAGTAATATGTATGTATCTTGTGGAACACATTCGTGAACAAGAGCATGAAAATATCCAACTTGACAGAAATCGACATTTGAATTGCATCTGTTGATCCAAGTTGTGATTCCTCTGTTAAGTGATGAACAGTTTGATCCATAGTGGAAGCTTTTAGTAAACTATCCTTTTTACTTGCTTAACTAAATTGTATCGAAGAGCTTGATTAGCTTTTCCAAGCCTGTTTGCTATATTTCAAGGGATTATTAGTAAGAAGCAAAACTTTCTTGATTCCTTTTTGCAAGAACTAATTTTATTAATTAATTCGTGTCAAGCAGTGAAAGTATTATAGTTTAAAACTATTACCGGTCATTTGGTAGAGCGTATAAGAACAATACTAAATAGAGTGTATCAGACAGAAATTATTTCTTATCTATTGTTGGGGTTTGGAGTATCAAAAGCAGTTGTCTTTTTTCATGCTTATTAATGTATAAATAGCTCTTGTATTACCAATATCATGATTTTTTCTGTATTAGTTAATACACCCTGTAATACTGAATAGAGTGTTATTAGTTATACGTAGATTGAAAATTCTACCAAACAAAAGATTAATAATGTCATGACTAATACATGTATTAGATTTTTTAATACATCCTACCAAACGACCGCTTTATAACCGCCAGCCTATTAAGCCACAGTGAGGACTCCACATGAAGTCATACGATGTACTGTGCAATGTTGCTTAATTAAAACATGTTGTTAGATGTACTCAACTGTGTGATTTTCACTTTATAAATTCTTTTTTCTGGTATATATTTGCATGACAGTGGTAATATCAGAAAATACGATTACTTTACTTTTAACTTGCGTTCTTAATCAACCTAAATTCTTGAACTTGACAATTTGTAATCTCTAGTATCTTTTCTTGGATGATTTTTGAGACGAGAGTTTTTCGAAAATCTCTCTATCCTTATGAGGTAGTGGTAAGGTCTACTATATATTATCCTCCCCGACCCCACTTGTAGGTTCCATTGTGTATGTTATTGTTCTATCTTTTCTTGGACGCTCACCTGTAACACCCCCCACCTCCACCCCCGAATTAGTATCAAGGTCCATTGGCTGCTTGTTCCACAGTGTCCTCAATTGCTTCATGGTCTTGCAACATGAAATTTGATTTATTTTGCTGTTGGGGATAAATTATCTTTTTTCTGCAGGAAATGTTTCTCCATCAAAGGGTTTGGATAAGTTCCAATCTGTCTTCAAGATGTCTCGAAGAACTTTCGACTACATATGTTCCCTTGCAGAGGAGCACATGCAGCCAAAATCAGCCAACTATGTGTTTTCTAGCGGCACGCCCATGTCTTTGCATGAGCAAGTAGCGTTAGCTTTGAGGAGGCTGAGCTCAGGTAATTCTCTAATTTCTGTGGGTGACTCATTTGGTGCACACCACTCGACGGTGTCTCAAGTAACTTGGCGCTTTATAGAGGCTATTGAGGAAAAGGGGCTTCACCACATACGGTGGCCTTCAACAGAAGATATGGCAGCGATAAAGTCCAAGTTTGAAAGAATTCAAGGACTTCCAAACTGTTGTGGTGCAATTGATTCTACACACATCACAATGATGTTATCTTCCTCTGAGCAGACAGCTGACGTATGGCTCGATCAAAATAAGAACCACAGCATGGTCCTGCAAGCAGTTGTGGACCCTGATATGAGGTTCCGTGATGTTGTCACAGGATTGCCAGGAAAGTTGAATGAGAATTCAGTGCTTCAGAGCTCAACCTTATTTAGACTCTGTGAGAACGGGGAGAGGTTGAATGGTAACAGGACAAAGCTATCTGAAGAAACAGAACTACGGGAATATATCGTTGGTGATTCTGGTTTCCCCTTGCTACCTTGGCTTTTAACACCTTATCAAGGTAAAGAACTTTCAGAATCTAAAGCTGAGTTCAATAAGAGGCATTTAGCAACTCGTATCGTGGCACAAAGGGCGTTAGCTAGGCTGAAAGATGTCTGGAAAATGATTCATGGAATGATGTGGAGACCTGACAAACACAAGCTACCAAGGTTTATCCTTGTATGCTGCATTCTTCACAACATTGTTATTGACATGGAAGATGAGGTCTTGGATGAGTTACCTCTATCGTCTTGTCACCACGACCCAGGATATGGGCAAGAGGTTTGTGAATCCGTCGACAAGGCTGCTTCGGTTTTGAGAGACAATCTGTCCCTCCACTTAACTGGAAGGGTGAATGTTTCTTGGTGAGTGAATAGCATAAGCTATCAATTTGATGGCAGATAGAGGATATTTAAAAAGATGTCTAGGCATTGAATATCTATGTTTTTGTATTATAAGTTTTATTACAACTTGTAGGAAATAAGACATTATGTGGGATTAGTTTCTATTATCCTAGGAATTTAGCATGTGCTATGAGTGGTGCCAAGGGTTGCTCAACTTCTTGGTTGGCCGAACTCAAACCAAAGGATTCTGCCTCATTACAGCAGACATAATCGAAGGAATCAAATCCAGAAAGCAAGCTCAAACTGTACTTGAACATGTACGATAGAGAAGTTGTCAAATTGTTACAAGACACATTTAGGATATGAACACACACACAGTTAACAGGACAGCAGTTCTGTACAGTGGTTAGACAGAGTAGCATAATGTCAGTATGTACATGCAAGTCTCTTAGGTCAGAAGTAGTCCAGAGCTTTCTTGTAACGTAAAACACCGTCTCCAATGGCATTCTTTTTGGACTCTGCCTGCAAGGAAGATAAGAAAACAAATGCAGAGAGCTGTGTTCAGGTGTGCTTCCACACGTTTGTTGGGAACGGAGGAGTATAGAAGAGTTTGAAGCTTTACAGCTTTAGCTTACCTTTCTAGTCCAAGTTTTCTGCATTCAGGTTCTCGTCATTCATGAACAACATAAACCTTTGAGTCCATTCCTGTTTTACTGAATCAGGAATTGGTGTTCCAGCAATGAAAGGATTCCAAGCATCCCCTCTACAACTAGAAAGAACCCAATTTACTTTTGCTGGTGGAGAAAGAAACGAGGATTTGTCCGAATTCTCTGGAACAGTCTGCGTTGGAAGAGATTGCTACAAAACGCCAAAAAGGATATATATTCTCGACATCAATGTCATGCTTATATTGATTGGTAGTCACGATGTAAGCTTACCTTTGCACGCTGGTACAACTTGAACATCTTGGACAGTGGTTTGTTCTCTTTTAGTTCTTCTAGTGCAGTAGATAAAGGAACGTTTTCTCTCATTTCCGCCAAGTATCTCTGTACTGCTATTCTGGATCTAAACTTAAGTCCAGTTTCTGGTTCATAGTAATACTGCACATGAGGACAATAAAACCAATTTAAAATTTCATAAGACGGGCACTAACCAAAACAAAGAAGGAAAACGGAAACAGAATAGTCTTTTGTTGTAATATCCCAAACTTTTTTTTTTTTTTTTCAAATTTGACAATGAAATATGGCCAAACGTCCACACAGACAGGACTCGGCGATAAACAACTCTATCAACATGCTTATATGTGTCATTACTGTATGATGATGTTTGAGATGTCAAATTAGTGCATTCTAAACAAGGTAAAACAGAATTACAGAAAGTTGAAAACAATCAAAAGAAGTAACAATACACTGTGTGGCAGTCCTATAAACTAATAATTCGTTTAGACATCCAACACGGTTTTTAAGTCTAATCTAGTTCTCCATAGTGGCGTACGCAGAATATTGCATAACCAATGTGAACAAATAAATAGTTTACTACGTTGAATGCGGTGTCATTTTTTATTTTATACCCAATATTTTCATTTTACTTATTTTGAATATACATACATACTTAATTAAACATTTCGATGAAGTGGTGTCATGCCACACTGCTTGGGGAACGGTTGCACCCCACCCTGGTTCTCCAATGTCAATTATACTAGATCAGCATGGTAATTCAGTAATGCACCTAATGCCGTCACAGATAGAAATTCCATGAAAATTTCCCAATGAATAATTTCGTAAAAAATAAAGAAGCGAAAGCATGCTCAAATAGCTCTCTGCAAAACATGCATATTGAAGTGCATATCAATTATCTCATTCATGAGACTTGGTGTTCGGTGTTTAGGAAAAGCTTATGAAAAGGGTTCAAGTTTTAGGATGATCCTATTCCCAGCTCCCCTCCCCTCCCGCTATCCTCGGAGAATGCTATCTTACCTTAGAAAACTGTACATCACTAACTTTCAGAGAAGTTACTTTCAATCTGATAATGTACCATGGTTTATTAGACAAATGATTGGAGCTGATATCAAGGTACATAAAATGAATTAACTATATTGAACGACAGGAGCGTACCTTATCCACCAAGCTTCCGTCTCTACGTGGTACCTCTTCAATCACCCAGCCATCAGGAAGATCATAGGGTAAGGTGTTTGCACTTGTCGATGGTACAATTGCCCATTCATTCAGCTCCTCTTCATCCATACACACGACCTGAATTTTTATCGATATCAATTGTTAGGTTTCCTACTTGATTCAGAACACATCTTTCACCTTGCCTGAAGGCACCATCATTTGATTATTAAATTTTTGAAAATCCTAGCCTTTACTTGCACAGCATGTAAGCTGAGCTTGTTTGTTGTACGACTTTTTGACAAGGAATACGACACCCTTAATTCATTTATCTAATATTTATGAGTAAGCAGCAGAATTATGGTAAAGATTCTCAAATGAAGTTTGTGTAACCTAAGAATTGTAAGAAAACGATAACAGTGAAAAAGTGGTATTCTGCACATAGATTTCAGAATCTTAGACTGTAATTTTGGACTATATTTTTCAGCATTACTTTTTTAGTAGGTTAAATGACAAGAAGTTCTCCATTCGAACTAACATAATTCATTTCTTCTGAAAAACTAAGTCCATTGCTTTTTGACAAATTTCAATTTCAAGTTACAAGAACAAGGGGGAAAAGAAGAGCTATTATATGACCTCTCCCTTCCAGATGCCCCCATCCCGAAACCAAGATTAAAAAAACACAAGCAAAAAAATGTACACAAAGTTTCATGAAAATATAACACTATAATAATGATTCAACACATGCCATCCACAAGAAGAAGTTAAGTAAAAGATCTGAGGCCAAAGTGCAGCCAAATCCGTACCTTTCCATCGTGGATAACCATCTTCCGAGATGGAGAACTCTGTGAACGATGAATACTCCGTGGATGACCAGAACAGAAAAAACACTAACGTAAGAAAAGAGAGGAGATTCATACTCGGGCATCATCAAACTAGTGGAAGTACGAAATCTTTGTCAAATATTGAATTTTTATACTTGCCTTAGAATAGTTTCTCACTCCCAATGCCCTGGTTCTAGGAGCAAATATTTCACCGTTCAATCGCCGCTCGACATCTTTCAATGATCTGTATTTTAGCCCAGTCCCAGGCTCATAGTAGTACTGCATTAAAACATAATATATGTTACAGAATATGATGCTATAAAACACAATTGACAACTAAGTTGAGCTCTTTCGGCTCCTAGACTGGCTGTTATCTTTCCACCTATTGGTTTGCTAACTTAAATATATGCATCCTTAGAGTAGGTAAATACTTTATACATTAAAATAGAGATACAAAAATGCGAAGCATTCTGAAACTAACAATATCTATTGAAACGAAGCATGTATGTACAACGATATAGCAATACATCCAAATGATTTCGTCAACATCTACTCCTATAAACAGAATGCTGTCTCATTTACAGTTGATCTACCTCCATTCATGAAAATTTAGCTCCACTATGGAATAAATATAAACAAATGGCTAAACATCGCAAATACAGTCACTTCACGGCTTTATTTTCCATCACAATAGATGCAAACTCAACAGTTTGGCCGTAGATTTTCTATCAAAGATTTGAATAGTATCGGAGAATATTTCAAATAGGTGTTTTCTAAAATATCAAATTGGCCCATTATTTCAACTTCAAACTCCAGATATAGAATTAGAATAGCAAGCCTTAGGAGTTTTTCAGGTTCATTCAAATTTTCACTTATAAACTTTACACCACATTTTTATGTCCAAACACAACTTCAACTTTCAAAATACCCCTTTTCAACTTCAACATCAAATATACTTCTTGAAATCTTCAATGATTTGAGTACGTATATATTGTTCAAACTAAAAGCAGTGGATGTGCTCGCACTCGTTGTCAGTGAGCTACATCCACTCCTTAAATCATTCGACATGTTATCCTGTCAGCTTCAATTAGACCCAATTGTATTAAGCAATTTGCGATACGTTCATTTTACAACTTACTCTTTTTCACCAAGTCACTCTTTAACTCAAAATATCATGTGACATTTATCCCATTTTTCTCTCGTTCAAAGAAGCTAAGTAGACACAAATGAAGTAAAACTAGAATTGTGTTCAACTTTTATTCACTCACAATGTATATAGGAAGTTAATCCTATTGTACTATGTTACTTGACTTGTTTTCTAATTTTCTAATCTCATTTATTAAGAGTGATTTCTCATATAGTCAGTCAACTTATACTCCCTTTGTGCTAATTGAAATTGTCCTACTTTCTCTTTTAATCTATTTCAGAAAAAGTACAATCTATTTCTACCTAACAAATTTAACACCATAAGATTTAAAAGTACTACACACATCTTTAATTTTAATTTAAGATCATAAAATTCTTTTTACTTCTCAAACTCAGTGTCCAATCAAACTCACACACCTAAATTATTAGGATAGATGAAGTACTCCCATCGTCCTTCTTTATTTGTCCCTTGTTTGGTGACTTGACATAAGGATTAAGTAATAAATAATAAAGGTAATTTTATCATTTGAATATAATAAATACAATATCTTAAAAAATATAATAAAAAAATGATCATAATTAATGATAAGAAGGTAAATTAAAAATTAACTGAAAAAAGTATCAAAGTGGACAAGTATTGTTGGAGATCAAATGAATATAGATGAACGGATGGCAGTATCTCAAAAAGTCATTTTTCTTGGTGATCCCAATTTATTGAGACTCTTAGATAATAACTATTATGAAGCAAATTAAGATAAAATTACCAAAATGTAAAAGAAAAATTAGGGGGGGAAAAGTGTACCCTGTCAACTCGACAACCATCAGAGCGAGGCACTTCTTCAATACCCCAACCAGGGGGTAACCTAAACCTGGATGAAAAAGGGGTGTACGGAGTTATGGCGGTGCTGGTGCCGGAAGTTGGGTACTCCGCCCCGCTTCGGTGGCGGCGTCTCGGTGGCATTGATAAAGTCTCTTTCTCCATGCTTGCTGACAAAGTGACACCACCTACTCCTCGTATATACACACACTGTACACTTGGTGGGAATGTAACTAACTGCAACAATTGTTTGTTTTAATATCAAACTTTAATTAAATAGTATCCAATTAAAATTAAATATTAATCGATTTAATTGGATTGTGGTTCAATTTGTTCTTTAAAATAATCATGAACAAGTTGTTTATTTTGAATGTAAAATGTTATCTCTGTAAATTACATTATATAAATACTTTCCTTCGGTCCTTTTTATATATCATTTTTGTGATTGTATTTGTATTAAAATAAATAAATAATTTTATTATTTTGTACTTATTTAATATACAATATACATTAATTACTTTTTTAGTTCATTAACAATTAAGAATAAAATAGGAAGAACAATATCATTTATATATTGATTTTGTAAAATGATATATATTTCACTTTGACCTGCCTTCATCCCCACAACCCCACATATATTTTGATGCCTTTCTTAAAACAAAATTATATTATCATTGTGACACCCGATGAAAGAACCAAAATACTCCTAGAAATGACCATCCGCATAACGCGTGTTCCCATGCTTCATTCGCAAATCCAAGATCGAATTTTACTATCAGCGCGAAAAATTGAATGGGAAAATGATTTCGACTCGATTTTAGAGCAATCGAATTGAATTAAAATTTTTGCTAATTAATTGCGGATAGTGAGGTTTTCGCGCCCAACGCGCGACACGCCAGCGACGCAGAGCCACAACTAGTTTTTCATTTTTTCGATGAAAGTTGAAATCTCGGAAAAATTCGCGAAATAACACATGTCCGCACCCCTGACGTGACACAGACATGTGTAAAAAATGGGAAAAAGTTTCTTTTATTTTGGGAGGGCATCTTGGTCATTTTGCAATTGACTTTTAGTCTCAAAATACGATTATTAGTCGATTTTCACATGATTCATTCCTAAAAATGCACTTTTCCTATTCTCTAAACATTAGAAAAATTCCAAGAAATTCAAGCATAGTCTCCAAAGTAAGATTAGGACTTCAAGAAATCTTCCCCAATCATTCCAAGAATTTGAATTCCCGAGTATGTAAGTCTATCAAAAGTTATCCTCCTGTTATTTTGAAACTTAAATTACTAGTTTCTAATCAATCAATGTTCTAGATTACCCGCTTGAATCAGAGTTCCCCGTATCTTTGGGCCAAGTTCATTGAAGATTTGTTCATGCATTAATTCTTGATAATGATTATGATATTTTTATGATAATTTCCATCTAATTAAGATATCGATTCAAGAATTACAGCTATGGTTGAAATTATGAGAACCCTATATCTATTTCATGAAAAGTTATAAAACTTACGGTTTGAGTTAAGTCTGAGAAACATTAACGTTTTGGTAATCACAAGATAGCTGAATAATGCAATTATGTTTTGAGATACTTGTGATGATACCATTTTCAGTCAAAGAAAAGAGCCAAGATAAGAGAAGTTAAGAAAAGCTAAGTTGGACTAAGTCCCCAAAGGATCAAAGATATTTTGAGAACTCTTATTCCTTAAGTTATGAGCATTATGAGAGATATTTTGGGAGTGGTATTGAGCACCGATATGAATGAGAGTAGAATTAATAACTTGAACTCATAAACTACGTAGCCAGTGTAGGATAGGATTGTAGTTAGGTACAACTCCTTACTTGCCACTGAGATGGCCCAATGTTGGGACAGATCCACTCTTCTAGTCTTTCGTCCCCTACCTCGGAAAAATACGGGACGACTCTAGTAGCATGGGCAGGATGCTGTATCACCACGAAGCTTATAGTGGTGGTTGTCGGTTAGATAAACTCCCCAAGTTAAATAAGATATGTTTTACATACAAGTTTTTAGCATGTTATTTTTAGCATACAAAGTACTTATTATTATGTTACTTCATTCTGAGATATGTTTATGTATTTTGAGAAATATTGCATTATCTTGATTTCGTTTTGGCCATTTTACATACCGTACATTCCATGTACTGTCGTTCTTAGGACCTGAATCATTTTATGATGTAGACGCAGGTGACAGAGTCCCTCAGCAGCCGCTTCATTGAGGATCAGACTCCTATTCAGATATCGGTGAGGCTTCGTCTCAGCCAGAGGCTTAGAGTTATTGCTTATGATTTCCTTTTTAGTAGTTATTTTGAGTTGTGGCTACTATAGGCCTGTCCCGGTAGTAGTTTCAGACTATTCTAGTAGAGGTTTCATAAACTATGTGACAGATACTTTAGCTCTGGTTTGATTGATTTAATTATTGAACTATTTCTCTTTAAAGTTTATTCAGACAGATTAATAGTCTTTGCATGTTATTTAAAGCCTTTCCACAATCATTTAAGTCTTTCACTGAGTAAGTAGTAAGGCCAAATAATGTGCTTGGGACCAACAATGATTCTGAGTGCCAGTTACTCTAAGGTACAATCTCGGGGCATAACAAACTTGGTATCATAGCACAGAGTTAAAGAGTCCTAGGGAGTCTATAGAACCGTGTCTAATAGAGTCTGTATTATGCGTGTGAAGCGTGCCACATCTATAATAGGGAGGCTACAGGGCATTAGGAAGTGTCACCATTAATTGTTATTCTTTATCTCGTGCTTCAGAGTTTACCTCTGTTAAGTTTTTCTTAACTTGTGCATTCACATTGTGTTTTTCAAATCATGCCTCCACGCAGAGCCGATGAACCAATAAGGGGCAGAGGGCGCCCGCCAGGAGAAACGCAAACCAGCCTATTGACCAGCCACAACAGACAGACATCTCCAATATTGGTGGCTTGGCTCAGACGGTCACTACTCAGGGAGGTAACCAAAGAGATGGTAGGAATGACGGGTCGGATACCTCCAGAGTTCGTGAGTTCCTGAGGATGAACCCACCTGAGTTCAGGAGGTATAATATGAAGGAGGATCCTTTTTTATTGAGGAGCTCCAGAAGATGTTCTAGGTTATGCATATTTGTGATCCTGAGTGGGTTGAGTTGGCTGCCTACCAGCTCAAAGGAGTAGCTAGACTCTGGTTTGATCAGTGGAGAGGAAGCAGGGCAGGTGGGGCGCCAACTGTTACTTGGGCAATATTTGAGGAGGCCTTTTTGGGACAGTACTTTCCCAGAGAGATGAGGCAGACTAAGGTGAGGGAATTTATGAATCTGAAATAGGAGAATATGAGTGTGCGGGAGTACAACCTCAAGTTTACTCAGTTACCCAGTTATGCTCTAGCTATAGTGGCAGACATGCGCACTAGGATGTAACTATTCGTGTTAAGGCTCTTTCGGATGACTAAGAGGGAGGGCAGGAATGTTATGCTGATTGGGTATATGGACATAACCTGTTTGATGACTTACGTGCAACAGGTAGAGGAGGAGAAATGCAGGATGGGGAAGAGTTCAGGAGCAAGAGGGCCAAGACATCAGGCCAAGAGATAGGTAAGAGAGGTGCCAGAGGTAGAAATCACTCATCCTTTCAGCCTAAGATATTTGAACAAGCACCTTCATCCGCTAGTGAACCTACACCGAGAGTCAGAAATGAGTAGGAATCATAGAACTGCAGGTATCGGGCAGCCAGTCACAGAGTAGTATAACTCAAGGATCGAACCATTATCCCACTTGCGGAAAGTATGGCAGGTCGCATCCTGGAGAGTGCCTTATGGGCACAAATGGTTGTTTCAAATGTGGGTTGGTAGACACTTCTTGAAAGATTATCCTATGGGAAGGCAAAACATGAGAGATAATAGATCACAGTCAGTTTCTTCAGCACTGCAGGGTAAGCCACCTTAGAGGGGCACTACATCAGGAGCAGGCAGGGGAACAAACCACTTTTATGTCATGGACACTAGACAGGAGCAGGAAAAATCACCAAATATGGTTATTGGTATGATTAGAATCTTTACTTATGATGTCTATGTATTGTTAGACTCAGATGCCATGTTGTCATTTGTGACTCCCTATGTAGCTATAAAGTTTGGAGTCAGTCCAGAATGTCTTATTGATCCTTTGTGTTTTCACTCCTACTGGAGAGTCTATTCTAGCCCAAAGAATTTATAGGGGCTGTCCAGTCTCAGCTTATCATAAGACTATTGTAGCTGATTTGATTGAATTAGACATGGTATATTTTGATGTCATCGTAGGCATGGACTGGCTACATGCCAGTTATGCTTTCATAGATTGTAGAACCAGAGTAATCAAGTTTCAGTTTCCTAATGACTCGGTCCTAGAATAGAAGGGTAGCTCAGTTTTTCCTAAGGATTAGTGTGTCTTACCTAAAAACCAGAAAGTTAATTTCTAAAGGGTGCATATACCACCCAGTCAGAGTTCAGGATTCTCGTGCCGAGGCACCATCTCTTCAGTTTGTCCCAGTTATGAATGAGTACCCAGAAGTTTTTCTTGAGGATCTTCCGGAGTCCCTCCTGATAGGGAGATAGACTTTTGGACAGATACTCTTCTAGATACTCATCCCATATCCATTCCTCCATACTATATGGATCCTTTGGAGCTAAAAAAGTTAAAGTTATAGTTGAAAGATCTCTTAAATAAGGGTTTCATTAGACCAAACGTCTCACCTTAGGGTGCTCCAATTGTCTTTGTGCAGAAAAAGGATGGTTCTCTTCGAATATGCATAGATTACCCTCAGTTGAATAAGGTCACCATATAGAACAAGCATCCTCTTCCCAGAATTGATAACTTATTCGACCAACTTCAGGGTGCTACTTGTTTCTCCAAAATATACCTCAGATATGGGTATCATCAGCTTAAAGTTAGAGAGAGACATTCCTAAGACAACTTTCAGAACTTGCTATGGCCATTATGAGTTCTTGGTCATGTCTCTCGAATTGATAAATGCACCAGTAACTTTCATGGATCTTATGAATAGGGTGTTGAGGCCCTATCTAGACATGTTTGTCCTTGTGTTTATAGATGACATCTTGACCTACTCTCGTAACAAGGAGGAGTATACTAACCATCTGAGAATTATCCTTCAGACCCTTAAGGATCAGCAGCTATATGCCAATTTTTCTAAGTGTGAGTTCTGGTTGGCATCTGTGGCATTTTTGGGGAATATTATGTCTAGTGAGGGCATTCAATTTGATTCCCCAAAGATTAAGGTAGTAAAGAATTGGCCAAGGCCCACAACTCCAATAGAGATAAGGAGTTTCTTGGGCTTGGTAGGTCACTACAGATAGTTTGTAGAGGAGTTTTCTTCCATCTTAGGTCCCTTGAATTAAGCTGACTCAGAAGAAGATTAATTTTGAATGGTCAGAAGCTTATGGAAGAGTTTTCAAGAGTTAAAGACCAGGTTTACCACAACTCTGGTCTTATCCCTACCCGAGGGAATTGATGACTTTATGGTATATTGTGATGCTTCCAGAGTTTGCTTGGGATGTGTATTGATGTAGAGGGGCAAGGTGATAGCATATGCCTCCAGACAACTTAAGATTCATGAAAAGAATTACCCAACTCATGATCTTGAGCTTGCTGTTGTGGTGTTTGCTCTAAAGATCTGGAGGCACTATCTTTATGTGGGCATGTGGATGTCATGGACCACAAGAGCTTGCAATATGTATTCAGCTAGAAGGAGCTAAATTTGAGGTAGAGGAGATAGTTGGAGCTGTTAAAAGACTATAATATGAGCATCCTTTATCATCCAGGTAAAGCTAATGTAGTTGTTGATGCTCTTAGCAGGCTGCCCACGGGGAGCATAGTTCACATTGAATACGACAAGAAATAATTAGCTAAAGAGGTACACAGACTAGCCCATATGGGGGTGTAAATTAAAGATTTCGATGAAGGTGGTGCCATTATCAGAAATGGGGTAGAGTCATCCTTAGTGGTGGAGGTCAAAGAAGAGTAAGACAAGGATCCTATCTTCCTTCAGTTAAAAGAAGATGTTCAAAAACAAAAGATATTAGTGTTTGGCAAAAGGGAGATGGAGTCTTGAGGTACCAAGGCAGTTTGTGTGTGCCAAGTGTTGACGGTCTTAGAGACAGGATCTTGGTTGAAGCTCATAATGCCATATACTCTATCCACCGTAGTGCAACAAAGCTGTTTAGAGATTTGTGAGAAGTCTATTGGTGGGGTAGCATGAAGAAGGACATTGTAGAGTTCGTGTCTAGATACCCGAATCACTAGCAAGTTAAGGTAGAGCACCAAATGCCTTGTGGTGTAGCCCAGAACATAGAGATTCCAGAATGAAAGTGGAAAATGATTAACATAGACTTCATAACAGGCTTACCTCAATCCTGTAGACAGAATGATTCGATATGGGTTATAATAGACAGAATGACTAAGTCAGCGCATTTTCTACCAGTTAAGACAACTAATATAACTGAGGACTATGCCAGAATTTATCTTAAGGAGATTGTTAGGATGCACAGGGTCCCTATATCCATTATTTCATCAAGAGGAGCTCAGTTTACATCATAGTTTTGGAAGTCCTTTCTGAAGGGGCTTGGTACAAAGGTGAATCTTAGTACAACTTTTCATCCACAGATAGAAGGGTAAGCAGAGCGAACTATACAGACCCTTGAGGATGTGTTAAGGGCATGCATAATAGATTTTAAAGGTAACTGAGATAATCAATTACCATTGATTGAGTTTTCCCGTAATAACAGCTTTCAGGCTAGCATATAAATGGCACCATATGAGGCCCTTCATCGGAGGAGGTGTAGATCACATATTGGGTAGTTTGAAGTGGGTGAGGCAGGATTCATAGGGCAGAATCTAGTCAACCAAGCTATGGAGAAGGTGAAGGTTATCAGGAAAGGCTAAAGACAGCCTAGAGTCAGTAAAAGTCTTACATTGATGTTAGGAGGAGAGATTTGGAATTTGAAGTAGGTGATTGAGTGTACCTGAAGGTATCACCAATGAAAGGAGTTATGAGATTCGAAAAAAAGTGAAAGCTCAGTTCACGATATATTGACCCTTACCAAATTCTGAGAAGGGTTGGTAGTGTAGCTTACGAGTTGGAGTTACCAGCAGAGTTGAGTGCTATATACCCAGCATTTCATATTTCTATGCTTAAGAAATGCTTGAGAAGATCCCTCTCTGGTTGTCCCTATTGAAAATGCTGGAATTAAAGATAATTTATCCTATGAAGAAGTTTCGATACAAATATTAGACCAAAAGTTCATAAATTGAGGACTAAAGAGATAGCTTTGATGAAAGTGTTGTGGAGAAATTAATTCGTGGAAGAAGCTACATGGGAAGCAGAAGAAGACATGAAGGCTAAGTATCCACACTTGTTCGTTGGCCTAAATGAGGATGTTGAAGGTAAACTTACATACTTGATATCGAAGACTTATGTTTGTTTAAGTGTAGTAACCTTGTTGTCTTGAGCTAAATTCTTCATATCGTTATCATTCGAGAACGAATGATCCCAAGAGGGAGATATTATGACACCCTATGAAAGGACCAAAATATCTCTAGAAATGACCATACACGTAACACGTCTTTCCATACTTCATTTATAAATTCGAGACTGGATTTGCAATCAGCACGAAAAATTGAGTGAGAAAATGATTTCGACTTGATTTTAGAGCAACCGAGTTGAATTAAAATTTTCGTTAACTAATTTCGGACAGTAAGGTTTTCGCGCCCAAGTCACGACGCGGAGCCACACTTTGTTTTTTATTTTTCAATGAAAGTTAAAATATTAGAAAAATTCGTGAAATAACACATATACACGCCCCTAGCACGACACGAACATCTGTAAAAAGTAGGAAAAAGTTTCTTTTCTTTTGGGAGGGAATCTTGGTCATTTTACTATCAATTTTTAGTCTCGAAATACGTTTATTAGTCAATTTTCACCCGATTCATTCCTAAAAATGCACTATTTCTATTCTCTAAATGTTAGAAAAGTTCTAAGAAATTCAAGCATAGTCTCCAAAGCAAGATTAGAGATTCAAGAAATCTTTCCCAATCTTTCCAAGAATTTGAATTCCCAGTTATGTAAGGCTATCCAAAAGTTATCCTCTTGCTATTTTGAAACTTAAATTACTAGTTTCCAATCAATGTTCCAGATTACCCGTTTGAATTAAAGTTTCCCGTATCTTTTGGGCGAAAGTAATTGAAGATTTGTTCATGCATTATTCCTTGATAATGATTATGACTTTTTTATGATAATTTCTGTCTAATTAAGATATTGATTCAAGAATTATAGTTATGCTTGAAATTATGAGAACCCTATATCTATTTCATGAAAAGTTATAAAGTTTACAGTTTGAGTTCAGTCTGAAAAGTATTAAAATTTTGGTAATTGCAAGATAGCCGAGTAATGCAATTATATTTTGAGATACTTGTGGTGATACCGTTTTTAATCAAAGAAAAGAGTCAAGATAAGAGAAGTTAAGAAAAGTTAAGTTGGGCTAAGTCCCCAAAAGATTAAAGATATTTTGAGAACTCTTATTCCTTAAGTTATGAGCATTATGAAAGATATTTTGGGAGTAGTATTGAGCACCGATATGAGTGAGAGTAGAATTAATAACTTGAACTCATAAACTACGTAGCCAGCGTAGGATAGGATTGTAGTTAGGTATAACTCCTTACTTGCCACTGAGATGACCCAATTTTGGGACCGATCCACTACCCTAATCTTTCGTCCCCTACCCTAGTAAAATATGGGATGGCTCTAGCAGCATGGGCAGGACGTTGTATCACCACAAAGTTTATAGTGGTGATTGTCGGTTAGAGAAACTCCCCAAGTTAAGTAAGATATGTTTTACATACAAGTTTTCAACATGTCATTTTCAGCATACCGAGTACTTATTATTATGTTACTTCATTCTGAGATATGTTTATGTATTTTGAGAAATATTACATTATCTTGAGTTCCGTTTTGGCCATTTTACATACCATACATTTCACGTACTGATGTCCTTAGGGCTTGCATCATTATATGATGCAGACGCAGGTGACAGAGTCCCTCAGCAGCCGCTTCATTAAGGACCAGACCCCCATTCAGATATCGGTGAGGCCTCTTCTCAGCCAGAGGCTTATAGTTATTGCTTATGATTTCCTTTTTAGTAGTTATTTTGAGTTGTGGCTACTGTGGGCCTGTCCCAGTAGTAGTTTCACACTATTCTAGTAGAGGTTCCATAGATATGCGTCAGATACATCATCTCTAATTTGATTGATTTAATTGTTGATCTATTTCTCTTTACAGTTTATTCGGACAGATTGATAGTCTTTGCATGTTAATTAAAGCTTTTCCATAATTATTCTTTCGCTGAGTAAGTAGTTAGGCTAAGTGGTTCGCTTGAGACCAACAATGATTCTGAGTGCCAGTTACGTCTAGGGTGTAGGCTTAGGGCGTAACAATCATCTTTTGCTTTTTATAATTAGTAATATTAAATAGTAAATAAATAAATTAAAGAAAAATTAATTTCTGACATGATATCAAAGATTTTCGCATAATTCAAATCCTAAATACATTAACACTAAGATAAAAGAACCACCATCAGATTGATTCTAGTTAATAAGATGTTAGCCATTTACTTGCAATACATTATCTTGGATATTATTATAACAAACTTTATTTATTAATATAAATATTTAAGTATTTTATTCAAATTTTTAAAAAAATATATATATTCTCAATATACCCAATGAAATGATTGAAAACAAGAAAAAATTAAAAAAATTATAATTCACTTTATGCAACACTTTTCGATTAATGATTAATATTTTTGACAGAGTACTACTTTAAATTATTAAAATTTTTTTAAAAAAAAGAGTGCAAAAGGAGTTTTAAAGAAGATAAATAATGTAAATGTTAGTAAAGAAAACTGTAAGAAGGTTAAACAATATTTTCTTGATTTTTTCTATTTAAATGGAGTCAAGAAAAATAAAATAATACTATTTTTTATTATAAAAAAATAAACACATAATTTGTTATTGATAAAAATTTTAGGCCCCCAAAATTAGGGGCCTAAGACATATGCCTTAAAATTTGCAAAGCGCCCCTGAAAGAAAGTGACACAGTTAGGGGTGTACATGGACCGGGTTGATTTGGATTTTTTAAATATCAAACTAAATCATTTATGTCGGGTTTTTTAATATATAGACCAAACTAAACCAATAAATTTAAGTTTTTTAACCTCAGATTTTTTCGAGTTGGTGTGGTTTTCGAGTTTTTTGGATTTTTTTGAATAGTTTGGTAACCAACCTTTTTCTTACAAAATTATGTGTAGAAAGATAATTCTTCTTTCCTAGCCATAGAAGAACTTGATTTATATGAATAATGAAGTTGCTTTTACATGTTAGCTTGCTTTTCAATTTCTTAAAAACTACTAATTAGTAAAATAGTATTCAAAAAAGTATTAATCATTCAGTATATACAGCCCCAAAATAAATAACAAAACTAGAAGTTGAGATACAAAAAAGATCAAATTCTTCAATGATATCAATTTGAACAAGTTGACTAATGAATCTTCAAAGGTGAATCTATATATTCTGAAAAAAATAAATAAATTGAGTAATAAATAAAATTAAAAAATAAAATTATACTTAATCAAGAATTGAATTTATAAAATTACCTTCTTCAATTTGCTCAATTTTTCAGACTTCCTCCAATATGTCT
>JAOTQJ010000007.1:25619863-25632728 GCA_025642045.1 Solanum sejunctum | reverse complement strand
GTTAAAAATAAAAATAAAGCTCGATGATTAATTTGACACAGTGGAGAGTAAAAATTGAGTGTCAACAATGTAAAAAGACTGTGATCCTAAATATAAAAGGTTTGAATCCTGACTCTATTTGTGGGCCATATCAAAATAACTAGTCCAATTTCAATATTTATTCTAGAGTTTGTTTAGATTATCTTATTTTAAATGTTTTAAAATAAAAATAATTTTTAATTATTTTTAGAGTGTTTAGGTAAACGAAAAAAGTTATTATATGCACGTGGGCTTAAGCTGAAGGGTCAAAATTATAATATAATCAAAAATTATTAATTAAAATTTATAACTTATAATTTTTGCCTTATAAATCTAAAGTCAACAGTCAAACGAAACAAGCTCTTACCAAAGCTATGCTTTTGCAAAGATTGCCTTTATTTAGGGTGATGTGTAATTTTTGTCCCTCAAATTAGTAGTGTTTATCTTCTTCAATTTCTTGTTTCTATTTAATTAAAAACTTTTACGTCAAAGTACAAAGCAAAGGTTTAGAATTTTTGTCTTGTCCAACATAAATTGCATAATATCCAAGTAGCAAGTCATGAATTTAGAAACTTTTTGTCTTGTCCATCATAAATTTAAGAATAAGTTATGTCACTTAACACATAATTTTGTAGGTTCTGAAATTAAACTTATGTCTTATATGATAATAAATTGTGGATTATAATTTTTTTAAAGCATAATATCTAAATCTAAACTTATATCTTATAAGACAGTTTGTGTCTTCTAATTATTTTTTTAATGTGGGAAGTATTTTATTCTTTTCTTTTTTAACTTAAAATATTGAAGGACAACCATTAAAGGCAATCCAAGATACGGGATTTGTGTGAATGACCATACATAAGCTGCTTAATTACGAATTTAGATGGGCTGTCCGTGGCCTATTCACAAATATTGCCCAAAACTCAAAAATATGGAGAACTTAGGTAAAAATGTATTCTTTGTCCATCTAGTTTATCATCGAGTAAAATTTTAAAATAGTAATATTATAGTATTTAAGAAGACTCCTTAGCTATATTTTAAAATATTTATTGAAATTAGCTATATTTTAATTTGCTATGAGGTTGATTTATATATTTTTTTTCTTTGATTTAACTTATTAGAATATAATTAAGAAGTAACAAATTATAGAAAATTGTGGGAGAGAATCTTTCAAATTAGATAAATAGCGCTAAAAGTATATCTTTATTTATGTTGCACATTAGGAGAACAAAATAGGATATTAATTCTCCCGTCTTCTTGATACTCCATTGTTAGTGACCTTGAATTCTCCATCGATGATCTTCCATCTTCGTAGAAAGCAAGATGATTGATCAAGGTTTTTATTGAAAAAAGGAGGTCGATACAGTGAAGAAGATTTTAAATATAGAATTAGATTCATTGAAGATAATTGATCGCAAAAACTCTTTGAAATACATAACATGGGCAATTCCAGTTTGTTTTGAACACTAAAAATTTAAAGTTTTATTTCGAATTCAATGTGTTTTGGATACAACAATTCAAACTTTTATTCGGAAATTTTGACACAACAATTGAAGAATCAAAATTTGTATGCTTATCTGTTTGAATGCTTTTTGATACATAATTGAATGCTTATCTGTCTTGCTATTTGCACCTAAAATACAATTTAGATGACGGATACAACTCGTATTTTCAATATAATAATTACTATCCTATCTGTGTGCTTATACTATCAATATTAGTCTATCGTACGGAAATATAATAGATAACAAAATGTCTCAATGTAAAGAAAGGAAGTATGAGGGAAAAGAACCCTCGACATTAACATGTACGTCTATGAAGCCTCTATACTATAGTCCAAGATGGTACCATGACAGGTCATGGCTATCAAATATTAAGTAAAAAATTGTCCAATCATAAAAATAAATATCCTCCGAATGCTAGGGAGGACTCACCACTGTTAGGAATGAAGAGCTCTGAACCTCAACGATTGGACTGCTGAAGTCCTTGGTCTATCGAATCTGCATCATAAAATGATGCAGCGCTAGAGGGGTGTTTGTACGTGGAATGTACTATATGTAAAACAAGCTAAAGTAAAAAGGAAACAATATACAATCCCTCATCAATCAATCACCCTTACCTTAGAGTAAAGGACCATACTCTATCACTTCACTATCCATCAAACATCATGACACCTATATGGGAATTTCTATAACCGACAACCACTACCTATGAGCCGGTAGTGATACAACGAAGAAATGTCATTGCCATATCCATCTAGTACCTTGTCGGGGTAAAGGACGAGCCTGTCAATGGATCCAAAAGTTTGTCAAGTCCTCTTTTGGGACAAAGGAAATATCCGCTTTCACGGTCCAATCCTCTCCTACGCTAGCCACGTAGTTAATGGGTTACACTCTCACCCATTTGTGCTAATACTCCTCCCAATATTCGATATGCTCATAAGTCTATCAATCCATCAAGAACTCTCATCACCTTAACTCTACGGGCAAGACTATCTTTTCAATCTGAGGGAATTGTACCCATTCAACTCTATCAACAATAATTTCAGCTATCACAGTCATCAACACTTCCAACTCAGGACTGAAACTCATTCAGACATCATTCTCAAGAATTCAAGGCTCTAGACATTCCCCTAAATTCATTATTCAAGTCTTTATGGAGAGGAATTCCAAAGGTTAAGTCACAATCACATAATGAAATAAATATACAGTAAATTATAATTATGATAATCATCAGTTCATGATATAAAATTATAGTAAAAAGATTTAAAGCAAGAATTCAAGATAGTATACAAGAATCTAAAACAATTATTCAAGAATTTAAAGTAGCTATTCACGAATTTAAAGTAAATACTCAAGAACTCATAAATCAAGATTTATAATCATGAATTTGTCATTCTAACTCTACTTTGGAACATGGAAGATCAATTCCATGCTTTTTGGTAGCCTTTACATACCTGGAAATGACGAATCTTTGAAGAATGTTGAATTCTCCTCTGAAACCCTTACTTTTCTCTCCTTTTTCTCTCTTAGACTTGCGTAAAATCTTTGAAAATAGTGGGTCTAAATCCTTTTGGTACGAAAATATATTTTAAAATCATATGGGGGATACAAAAATATATTGAAAGGACGAAATTGCCCTTCTTGAATTTAAAATAAAAAACTGTATTCCCATGATCGCGCACTAGTGTAAAATGGCACTTTTTCGCGAAATTCGACTTTCGTCAAAATTTTCAGAAAAAATATAAGTGTGGTTTCGCGTTCTCTCCGCATCACGAAAGAGATGCGAAAACTTCACTGTTTTAGTCCTACTTTGGAAAAATTAATTTGCGTTTTTTGGCATCAAAGACGAGTCGAGATCATTTTCCGACTCAATTTTTCGCACTGATCGCAAATTCAATCTCGGATTTTTTATCAGACCTTGGAAAGACACGTTATGTGCACGGTAAAATTTAGGGCATTTTAGTAATTTCATGAAGTGTTACATTAATTATGTTATTTTTTCTTTTTTTTTATTTAGCTAAAAACTTGGGTATCAATTGAGAAAAATTAAGAACTAGATTAGGATACCTTTAATTTGCTATGTCAGTATAATATAGTTATTTTTAATAATATTTTTAAATTATAGTTATCTTTAATAAATAAGTTAGAAATTTTGACTAGTTTCATAATTTTTCCTTTATTGAATATGGATAAAGTATATTTTATTTGTATACTTTGATTTTATATATTGTGTATTGGTATGTATATCATGTTGTTAGTTTATGTATATTATATATGCATTGTATACATCTGTTATAGACTAAATAACTCAATACTTGAAACACAATTTTAATGTGGCAGATAATATATTTTGATAAAAAATAATATTGTACCTAAATTTAAAAAGTTCAATATTTTTTAGCGCAAAGGGTCAAATATGTGCCTAATGTATTTGTAACACTATAGATAATGTCATTAATTTCCAGTAATTTCCATCAACTTCTTCTATAGTTTTTTGTACATATGTGGTTTAGGGTTGTGAAAGTGATCAATCAAAAAATACAATATTTTGGAAAATCTAAAAATATAAAAAGTAGATACGAAATTAATTAGTTTGAGGTCCGTGGTGCTTAAACAGGAGGAGTAGGCCATAGAGGAACCGTTGGGAAGTTCATGGTCAGGTTCATAATTGAATATTGGCCTGCTTATTTATTAAGAAAGGAAAAAATATTAAAAATTATATATTTATTAATTATTATTTTGATGGATAACAATTTATGCTAATTTCTCATAAATATAACTATTTAAACAAAATATGAATTTGGTATATTGAATCTCTCTGGAATTCTACCTTCTTCTCAGTATTTATGATGATGTTTTTTTCTCTGTATTTATGATATTGTTTTCTTAAAAAAATTATCACTTATTTTATTTTATTTTTTACTCCATTTAAAAAAGAACATGCTTAGATTTTTTTAAAATTTTTGGGAAATTCTTTAATTTTAAATTTTTTAATGTCACAAAATTAAAGAATATTAATTTACTGTATTATAAATTTATGATTATAAAATTCATAAATCAGAATTAATTTTTTATACTCCATACCAAATTAAAATCAAAGTAATAAATTAATATATATAAAAAAATTCATATATTTAACGTCTATTTTTTTTAGTTATTAATGTAGAATTTATTTGCACACCTAATATATAAGTCATCTCAATATATGATAAGGTTCCAAGGGATGTCCTTTGGAGCTGTTTAGAGGTGAAAGGTGTCCCCATGACATATATTAGATCAATTAAAGACATGTATGATGGATCCAAAACTCGGATAAGAATGGTAGGAGGAGTCTCTGAGTATTTTTCTATTGAGATGAGAGTCTATCAAGGATCTGTATTGAGCCCTTTCCCATTTGCCTTGGTGATAGATGAGTTGAACGCGATCTATCTAGGAGGAGGTTCCATGGTGTATGTTATTTGCAGATGACATAGTTCTAATTGATGAGACTCAGACTAAAGTTAACGATAGGTTGAAAGATTGGAGACATGCCTTGGAGTCCAAAGGATTCAAACTGAGCAGGACCAAAATAGAATACTTGGAGTGCAAATTCAGTATTGCGAGGGATGAAGCAGATATTGATGTGAGACTTGCCACTCAACCTATCTCCAAGATGAAAAACTTTAAGTATTTGAGATCCATCATCCAGAGTAGTGGCAAGATCGACAATGATGCCACATATCGTTTTGGGGCAGCATGGACTAAATGGAGGCTTGCCTCGGTAGTATTGTGCGATAAAAAAATATCACCTAAACTCAAAAGTAAGTTTTAATATACCATCTCTGTTGTATGAGATGGAGTGTTTGCCAATAAAAATTGCACATGTTCAGAAGATGTATGTCGCAAAAATGAGGAGGTTGAGATGGGTGTGTGGTCACACTAAGAGTTTTAAGATTAGGAATGAGATCATTGGGGAGAATCTAGAGGTGGCCCCGGTAGCTAATAAGATGAGAAAAACGAGACTGCGATGGTTTGGACATATACAAAGAAGGAGTAACGATGCTCCTATTAGGAGGTGCGGGAGATTGGTTTTGGGAGCTACACGGAGGGGTAGAGGTAGATCGAACTAGTATTGTGGGGAGATGGTCAGACAAGACATGGCGAAATTTGATCTCATTGAGGATATGACCTTAAATAGAAAGTAGTGGAGACTGCGAATTAGAGTAACATGCTAATTAGTTAGTAGGATTAAGTGGATGTTTGGCCTTGGGATATAATGGGGTAGCAGGAGTAATCGTCTTTTATACCATGTTTGTCATCATCTTTGGTATGTGTGTTAAATTTATCATATTTACATACTGTGTTTTTCATTTTTAGTCGTCCTTTTCTATTTATTTTCTTTCTTTTTTATCATATCTAGTTCATTCTGCTTATGGGTTTTTGAGACGAGGGTCCCCAGGAAACAACCTCTCTACTTATATGAGGTAGTGGTAAAATCTGCGTACATTCTACTCTCTTCATACTCCACTTATGAAATTTTATTGAGTATGCTATTGTTGTTGTGCAAGTATGGTAATGATCTATTAAACATCGGTTGAAAAATTAACTACTTAAAAATGAATCAAATACAAATATTATTATCCACTAGAAAATAGATATTCAAATGAATATACATTCACATTATCAATTTCCATTTATTTGCTTTTTTTTTCTTTTGACATTTAGCTTATGTTTTCATCTACTCATAAATAATATGAATATTCACATTATTAGTAGATTAAATTTTTGCTTATATTAATTTATTCATTTTCTTATTAACTTGATTTTGACCCGCTCATATATATCTAATATGATCCGGCCTTTTGTCACTCTTTTAAGTGTTGGGATATATTTGGATTTATTTTTTTTAAGTGATTTATAAGTTAAAATTAAAAATTATAAGTTGAATTTTTTAACTTTTTACTTTTGATTTTTTTATTGTTATTGTTGTACCTTTTTAGCTTTAAAAAAAAATATTTTTAAGTACTTTTTGCATTACCCAAATATTCATCTCAAAAATTCCATAAACTCTTGGAATATTCATAAAAAGATTAAAATATGCTAGTCTCTCTTTTTGATAATCAAATACTTCAAGAAGATTTGTGCAAATTCTTTCATGGAGATCAAAATATGGCTCAAGGAGGTCAAAATCATCCTACGTTCGAGAAATATGTCATTAACGAATCTCAAATCACGGAACAATCTTAGGAGAAGAAAATCAAGGGAGGAATAAATTTATATGACATTATTTATGAATAAAATTATATTTCTTGATTAAAAAAAATTAAAAAAATTGCTCATGATATTCTCAAAATTAAACGTAAAAATAAAAAATCACTAAAGTTAAGTATATACCCACTAATTAATCATAACTACTGATTTTTATGTTTGACAAAATTGCACGGTCGGTAACTGGATACCTATTGTGCTTACTAATATTATAATTAACACTGTAACTAATCAACCACTATAATAGAAATGAAACAAAAAGTAAGAATTAATAAAACAAAAGAAACGTAAAAAAGAGGAAAAAGAAATTAGGCCCCCACAGCTTTAATAGCGTGCTCAAACATCAAATAATTTTAGTAAGACCCACTTATTCATATTTTATTTTATATGTACCTATCATATTTTAATTTTAATTAGAAGTTGGATAAATGTACAAATGAAATATTAGCTTATGTCAATATAAATTGTGATGAAATAGTTATGATTTATTTATCTGTAATTATAGACTCAGATAATTGTGTTAAATATTTAGAAATTAAAAAAATATATATTAATTTTTTAAAAAATTAAATTTAATTAAATTTTAATATAAATATCGAACGTTCACGTTCCATCGAGAGGGCCAAACGGATAAGAAAATTCTAAGGACAAGAAATTCCTTTCTAGGTTGTTAGTTGGATGTATGTCGGTATGTGTGACCCTACAAAAATATTTATAAGAAAATTAATAAAGCAAAGTTGATTATTGAATATTCACTATATTTAAAAAAATAGAAAAATATTCACTATATTTATTTGTTTTCCAATTAGAGTAACATAATCTTTTTTTCTCTTATTAAATGGTCAATTAAAATTAAAAGGTGCAAAAAAGTGAAAAAAATATGATTTGATATTAAAAAATTACTTGAATGTAACATATATGGTTGCATGATCGATCAAAAATCCTATACTTATAAGCAAAATTATTCGCCTTACTATAAATATGATATTAGAAATTTATTAATTTATACAAAATGATGACTTTTTTTTAATATAAACTATAAAATTTATCGATGAAGATATTCAATTATTCATTTTAGAAAAGGAATTTTAGATTATACTTGTGTATATTTTTAAACCTATCATCACTATTATTAATACTATGCTCTTACTATCTTATTCGAAATGAGTCCCCAAGACTCTTCAATTTTATTAGTATTTTTTTGGGGGGCTTTAGTTATCTTATTATTTGTTATTGATATTGTTCCTTCTCCATTATTTTAAATATGACTTATTTATTATTATATTTTTTATATTAATTTTGAATTGTTTTACTTGAATCGATTGTATATTAAAAACATCTCTATATTCACTAGTTAGAGTTAAGATTGCTTATTCAATGGTAAAGTCATAATTTTTATTAAGAAAATTCAAAATATGAAAAATTAAAACACAAAAAAGTTAAAAAATTTTAACCTTTGTTATATATACATATAAAAGATAATTTAAGTTTGTATATACCACGTAAGTTTTTATTGAAGGGGGTGAATTTTTTGATTGACGAATCTATATATTGATTGAAAAGATGTTACGTGACACATCTTTATCAACAAATTTTATTAAATATACATATATTGTCCACCTGACTTTGCCATCAGATACACACCATTCTCTCATAACTTACTTATGTAATTACATATTACATTTGATATATTATCATTGTTATATGTCTTTAAAGTTTAAACCTAACTCTACCTTACACCTTTTAGTTTTTCAATAGTTAATTTTTGGTTTTTCACTTTCTGACGAAGGAAAGGATTGAAAAATGTTTACTTTTAACAAGTACAAAACTTTATATTAAATCATGATGTGTGGACCCAAAAATCAAGAAATTTTTAGCAGAAGATCACATAGTCAACTTTGATTAAATTATTGTAAATTTGTAATGCTAATCACTAAGCAATCTCAGAATGTAATTATGATACCAACCTTTAATATCCACTTAAAATATTTAATTTCTGAAAGGGAATTGGACCTACCAAAGGAGAACACATTATCCCCATTTTTTCAAGTATAATCATTACAACCATTTGCTTAAACCATAAAGTTAGGGGGTATATTAATAGTATTTTTATTTTTTTAAACCTATTTTAATTGTCATATTTACTAAATATAACTGATTAAAATTAATTAAAATTTTATAGATCAAGATTTAATTAGTTGTTGGTTTCCACATTTACTCACTCTTAATAAATATGGAGAGAAATTAATATGATGAAAAAGATAATAGTAGTATTGACTACTTAATACATATGGTGAAAGATTAATATTATAAAAAAGGCATTAGTATTGACCACAAAATAAGTAAGGATATTTTGGTTTTTATTGTTATTTTTTAATGAGGCGTTAAATAAAGAATATAACAAATAAAATAAATTAAAAAGTAGTATGTCTACAAGTAACAATTCTGAATAAATTGCATGTGTTCTCCAAAATCTTGACAAAAACTTGTGCATTTTTGACATTTTGATCCATAATTAGGTGTTTGGTTGTTGGAAAATCTTTTCTAGTTGATTTGTTTGATTTGTGGAAAAGTGTTAATGACTCAAAATTTCAACTACTTTGGATGATTTAAGTAGATGTTTTATCATATAATTCGAATCTCAAATTTAAAATTTTATTTTTAAAATTATTGTTTGTCTATAATATTTAAACAAATTTTCAGCTTTGATTGGAAAAATATTTTCTCAGATTCTAATTTATTTACCTAAAAAGTGTGTTGAGACACAAAATTTCACGTTGATGGTTAATGGGATGAGTGGTCTCCTTATAAGATTTAAGCAATCCTTCTCCCTTTGAGCTAACTTTTGGGGTGTGAGTTAGGCCTAAGACCTACTTCAACATAGTATCAAAGCAGGACCCGTCTTACCCAATGTTGGGCCCCCGAAAAATTGTCCACGCACCAGATGCTAAGTACTGGGTGTGAGAGGAGTGTTGAGACACAAAATCGCATATTGGTGGTTAATGAGATGTGTGGTCTCCTTATAAAGTTTAGACAATACTCCTCTCTTTGATCTAGCTTTTGGGGTGTGAGTTAGGCTTAAAACCTTATAAGGTTTAGACAATCCTCCTCTCTTTGAGCTAGCTTTTGGGGTGTGAGTTAGACACTTCAAAACCTTAGACAATCCTCCTCTCTTTGAGCTAGCTTTTGGAGTGTGAGTTAGGCACTTGAAATTTCAAGTGAAGTTTACATTAACATGTAATTGCAAATACTTATTGATAAAATGACATAGAAATATATAGATTATTAATGCGATGATTTGAGATATTCTGATACCTTATTTTAATCATTTGTTAAAGTTATATAAAGGTTGAAAAAATTTCAATAATTCAAAAAAGTTCAGTTAAATATTCATGACTTGATAACTTGTTCAATTCACTAATGTTGAATGTCAATAATATCTCATAAATAAACTTTTTTTTCCCTCCCAAAAATGTCAGAATGAGTTGGAAAAACAATTTAATATGGAAGATTAAAATATATGGAGTACATATCTGTGGCAAAAGTAAAACCAACTGTATGATTCTGCAGCAGAATAATTTTGGTATCAATATTCAGACCCCAGAAAAACTAGTGCCTTTTGCAGTATAATACAATATTCCTCTAATTTTAAATTATTTATTGTAATTTTTAAAAATAATTATTTAAAATTTGAAAATAATTAATGTTTTCTTTGCATTATTTTTGAACATTACAAACGCCTTAACAGCGTAAATATTTGATGAAGAGATGGCGTGAAGGAAAATAATTTTTCACTAAAAATATTTTTCTAGAAAATATTATCTTGAAAAAGAAACATTTAAAAACACCTTCTTAAAAATATATTTTATCATACCAAACACACCTAATATATGTTACTCTATGTGGTTCAATATGAATAAATTGTTGGCAATTTTTTTTATGGTCCGAATGATTGAATTGTTCAAAATTCATGAATGTCTTAATTATTAATTTATTTTTAAAATTAACCCTTTTTAGTGAACTTTCAACTACTTTTAAATCTCAAATGATGATTATCTCAATTTTTAAGAAGAGTTTCAGTAGAGTGAAAAAGGTAATATTGATAAATTATTCTTTAATAATATTTTTACATATGTTTTTAAGTGATGCATCACACTCTTATAATTTTCTTTTGTCTTAGAGAGAGTAAGACATAAACAAGGATAAAAATAATAATATATTTAATGAAATTTATAGATAATATAGTGTACATATACCTTATTCTTAGAGAGGTTGATTTCTCTAGGGAAAAGCAAGTCCCAAAAAGAATAAATGAAAGTGAAAGCATAATGCCACATTCTAAATAGTAAGTATATATAACAAAATAATATGATAATTGAATTACAATAAATAATAGATGATAATAAAAATTGATGGACAAATGATAACATGAGTAATATTACGAATACTAGTATAGGTAAATAGAAAGATAATTCACTAAACTTATCAACCTCTTACCATAATACATATTTACTACTATCTTTATTCAAGATCATGCATTGTTCGCATCATATCCTATCAAATCACCTTATTTCTAATTAATATTTTTTAAAGAATAACATATACTTAAAAAAGAAACGTAACAAATAATTTGAAATGAAACAACTTAGTATAAATTAGTCAAACTAACTAAGTTGAATAATTAATTAATTTAATTAGCGATAATTCTTGAAAAATAAACGCTTTATCACGTGAACCCCAACTAGTTTTGTTATCACTTGTGTTAAATCCTGAATTAACTCAACTTTATTTGTCTTAATCTTTAACTTTCTCCCCAATTAATGGACTCATACTTTGTCTTCATCCAATTATACTCCAGAAATTTGGGTCCCAAGTCAAGTTCTGTAGTGTTTACCCAACTTTGTTTCTTTCAAAAATTTATTCACATAATATAAATTATATATCTATCTTTGTCATTGTAAGAGAGTATAATTTATAGTATAATTAGCTCATTTTCTGAGGCTGAAAATCAGAATGTTTGGCTTCAAGAAAAACTATGCAGGGGAATCTCAGATGATAGTACAGAGTATTTAATTGCAGGTGTGCAGTGTCATTATAATATCCAAATTATTATTTAATCATGTCATTATAATATCCTAATTAAGATAGTCAATAATAAAAGAGCTACACGAAAAAAATACTTTTTTTTATAATCAGAAAATCCGTAGCTGTTATTCTTTGGGTACACACAAGATAAAACTTTCGCTTCTATAATATAGCTCGCAAATCCGTACTAGGCAAACTTGGTGTTAGAAGCTTAACCCAATAGGCAAATTCCTTTACTGGCAAGAAGTTATAAACTTGAGACCTCTAACATGGAAGTCCGATATCCAAAGCACTAAGCCACCTCGAAGGATTAAAAAATATACTTCTTAGTAGAACTTTTACCTTTTTTTTACCCCTCTTTAGGAGCCTCCGTTTTTTTTTTTTATTTTTTTGTTTTCTTCGTGACTCAAACTTTCAACCTTAAAATTATACATTAATAATACGCTTATGGCGATTAAGCTAATTGTTGGAGGCTAATTATTTTAAATATTATTAGCGATATGCATCATTGTAAGTTGCTTGGATGAAGATGTCTAAAAATGCTTTTGAAAGGAGTTGAATGAGGTGGTAAGAGGTATACCACCCACTGAGAAGTTAATTGTATGAGGAGATTTCAAAGGTCATATCGAGATTTTCTCTAGGGATAATGGTTATGTGCATCGTAATTTTGGTTTCAAGGATTGAAATAAAGGAGGAGCTACACTTTTGGATTTTGTAGAGGCGTTTGAGCTTGTGATAGCGAATTTGAATACGTCTTGCTTATATTGCCAAAGTCATTCAATACTTTGTAAAGAAAATGATAAAATCGAACTTATGGATTCATTTAACTGGGCCATCTCAGTGGCATAAAAGGAGTCATATCAATTTGGTATGATCTTATCCTACATTGGTTATGTAATTTATGGAATTGGAGTTATCTGAACTTGTATTTATATTGGTGTTGAAGCCAAAGGATCAATTGAGCATTGGTAAACACAAATTTGAGAGAAAAAAATTTCTTCTATTACTTACAA
>JAOTQJ010000007.1:25589763-25601736 GCA_025642045.1 Solanum sejunctum | reverse complement strand
TGTAGTAGCCTCAGCCTCTAAATTAGTAATAATACTCATTCCCGGTATGTGCCTCTGCATAGATCAGGTTTTCGCTTTCATTTCTGATACAATTTTCATAGGCACTAATTTCTTGGGTTCCCTCTGCTAGCCCTATCAGTGTTACAAGCTCAATTTTGCTCTTAGCAATAATTACTTTAGCATTAAGAGGCATATATATAAATATAATTTAATTATTAATAAAAGATATATTATTCAAGCAACACTTCTAACTAATTTTTTTCTTAAGAATTGTATCAAATATTATCGTGACAACTGAAATGACACGGAGGAAATAGAAAAAAATAAATTTTATTTGAAATTTGGTTTCATGCCATTGTAGTTTTTCTGTGGAAAAAGTCTCACCTTTCGAATTTTTAATAGTAGTAAATAATTATTAAAGAAAAAGCTCATTTTGAAGTAGTCTTATAACGTTAATTATTAAGATTTAATTAGTATATATAGTTTAATATTAGGTATACTACGTTTTAAGAAAAGGACTGACTTATTCTCTGGCGTATAAAGTCCAATTTATGTGCGAAGTCATGACAACCAGAAATATTATTATAAGAGTTAATAATTAAAAATATCAACAAGAAAACGAAATAATTAATTGTTAAGATGTATTTTAATACATCAATAATGATAGTTCAAATAAGAATAGCTGATAGCTAAAATATGAAATTTACAAATAAAAAATAATCTAAATATGTTTTGAATCGTTCTCTATTAATTATAATAATGCTAAAGAACGAAAAATGTGGAGAAATATGAAATTATTTAGCAATAGAAGCAAAACGATTTCAACAGGTGAAAATATTTTCTGGGGAAGTTACTTATTTGTAATACTTTTGAACCTTACATAATCTTTGACCATGAGAGTCAAATGTCAAATTGTGAATTTTTTATCACTTGTGCTGGAGTATTTTAATTAATCTAATACTTAATACTACTATTGTCTTGTCAATTTATTTTTTAAAAAATATTATCTTTTTTTATATTTAAAAAAATATTTTAATTTTTCTATTTTACTTTCAATGACATTTATATCATGATATACTTAAAATACTATGCTCTTTATAAAAGGACGGCCTGCCGGCTAATTTCGATGAAATCACTTTCTTATTTTTAACGAAGTTGTTGTAGTAGCTTTTTATGCAATTATCCCAGCAAGAAACAGCTATTTATTTATTTATTTTTGAAAGAATTTTCTTTCAAACATCCCACATTATAATTCACAATTTGGTTATTTATTCTCATCTCAGTCAGAGATACTTTTACACCAATATTACACAAATTACATACACACACAAAAAAAAAATGATAGGGTGAAAAGAAAAGATAAAAAAAATTATCGATAGAAAATCTTCACTCGGTACGTTATGGCCAAATAAAAGAGATTGATTAATCTGCTAAAGTAAATTAAAAATATATTTTAAGTAAATTTACAATAAAATATACGATAAATCACCAATCAATTTATTATTTGTATTCTTATTGTCATCTTTACGGAAACGAAAGTCATAAAGTTAATGTATGTTTGAAGAATGATAAAAGTCCCACTATTAATTTGATGGGTAAACTCTTTATAAGATTTGGACAATTCTCCTTCTTTTGAGTTATCTTTTGGAGTGTGAGTTAAGTAAAAATCTTAATTTTACATGCTATCAGAGCAAATCCTATCTCACCCAATGGTGCCCCAAAAATTAAAAATTATTCATGCACTAGATGATAAACACTGAGCGTGAGATGAAATGTTGAAAAATAACAAAAATCTCATATTGACTAGCTTTTGAAATTTAAATTAAACTCAAAACCTAATTTTACAATATATGACAAGTAACTTTTTAAAAGTAAGAAATAATATTATAATTAAATTATTATCAATAAGATAAAAATTTAGATCGAGCTACTAAGATTTGGACCATTGAATTTTTTCAAACTATATTCACCCTTTTACCAAAGAATATGCAAGTGATCTTCGTTAAAAAGGCCAAATTGGTAATCTCAATAGTTGAGTAAATCCAAACACAAAAGGTCTTACTTATTAAAACACCGCGTCACTTCAATTTTTAAATCATTTGCATGACCAATTATTATTAACTCTCGGTCAAACCTCTCCTCTATAAATAACCCCTCTATCTTTCAATTCCCCATCAATGAAAATTTCCATCAACAAAAAATTAAAATTATCCTATTCTCTCTTCTAATAAAAACACTCGAAATCTTTTGATTACGAAATAAACAATGAGAAACGGGTATTTCTCTCCATCGCGGCCTAGTTCACCTTTACATTCTTCTGCTTCTAAGGATTCCCCTTCACGTCATACTACTTTTTCTCAAACTTCAATGGAGGATACGATCAATGAAGCTGGAGCAATCATAAAAAAATGGGATCTCGATACATCTTCTTCGACTTCATACAACAGAGTCGCTAATCTTTTCAGAGATTATCGCGAAGAAGCGTTTAAATTCATTGATGCTGTTACCAACTTGCAACATTGTATGCATTTTGTGATTAAAGAGAATTCTAGCTCGGAACTTCTTGTTCAGGCTCAAAATCTCATGCAAATTGCAATGAAGAGACTTCAGAAGGAAATGTACGCCATTTTATCAGGGAATCGGTACTTTCTAGACTCTGAAACTCTGTCTACTCGATCTTCTAGACAATCAACACGGTCTAGTGTTTCCGATGAGGATGATCAGGAGCATGATGATGAAGCTAATGAGATAACTAACACTGAGGCTTCGTATCGAGCTTCTGAGGTTGAGAGAGTTTCTGAACTTGTTATGGCGAATTTAAAAGCCATAGCGGATTGTATGATTGGTGCTGGTTATGGAAAAGAGTGCGTTAAGATTTATAATCTTAATCGAAAATCAGTGATTGATGAGACGTTGTATTATTTGGGCGTCGAGAAGTTAACCTCTTCACAAATTCAGAAAATGGATTGGGAAGTGTTGGAGAAGAAAACGAAGAATTGGTTAAGTGCTGTGAAAATGGCAGTGAGTACTCTCTTTCACGGCGAGAAAATTCTGTGTGATCATGTTTTCTCGGCCTCTGATGCCGTCAGAGAAACTTGTTTCACTGAAATTGCTAGAGAAAGTGCTCTTACTCTTTTTGCATTCCCAGAAATGGTAGCTAAGTATAAGAAATTATCTCTTGAGAAAATGTTCACTGTGCTCGATCTCTACAACACAATTTCCGAGCTCTGGGATGAACTCGAGTTAATTTTCAGTTTCAATTCCTTCGAGGTTGTTAAATCTCAGGCGATGACGTCACTTGTGAAACTTGGCGAAGCCGCTCGGTTTATGCTTTCGGAGTTTGAATCGGCGATTCAGAAAGATACATCGAAAGCGGTATCAAACGGCGGTGTCCATCCTCTAACCCGCTACGTCATGAACTACCTTGTGGTCCTCGGCGATTACGGAGGCGCTTTTGCCGAAGTCATCGTCGATTGGCCGCTGTCGGTTCAAGCACCGTTGCCGGAATCTTACTTCATGAGTCCAGCCCCGGACGAAGATGACTCGCCGTCCTCCGCTGTCTCCATCCGGTTAGCGTGGCTCATCCTCGTCCTTCTCTGTAAACTCGACGGCAAAGCTCAGATATACAAGGACGTTTCGTTATCGTATCTCTTCTTAGCGAACAACCTAAACTATGTCGTTTCGAAGGTGAAAAAATCAAACCTGAATTTTCTGCTTGGATCCGATTGGTTATCAAAGCACGAAATGAAGATCAAACAGTACATATCAAACTACGAGAGGATGGGATGGAACAAAGTGCTGACGTCATTGCCGGGAAATTCAACGGCGGAGATGTCTTTGCCGGAAGCAAGAGAATGGTTTTTCAAATTCAATTCGGGTTTTGAAGAAGCATACCGAGTGCAGAGTTCATGGGTTATACCCGACCCGAAACTCAGAGACGAAGTCAAGATATCATTAGCTAGAAAGATTGTTTCGGGTTATCGGATCTTTTACGAGAAGTACAGAGAACAACTGAGGAGTGGTGGAGTGAAGTCAGTTGTCAGATTTGCCCCTGATGATTTGCAAAATTACTTGTCCGATTTATTTTATGGCACTGGGTCTCCAGAGCAGGGAACGACGACGCACGGGTCACCTTCAATATCAACGTCTTCATCTCCGTCACATGGACGTTAAGAATTAACGGAAGAGATTGTGTATAAGCAACAACATGGACAAGTAGTATTTTTTTTAGTTTATTGACTTTGTTCTGTTATTATTATTTATTACAGGAGAATCAGATTCTTTTATTTGAAGGAAAATGAAAATTTTGGCTATAGTTTTGTCCACTGCTTCTTCCTCCCACTTTTATTTATTTATTATATTAAAAATAAATATTTAGATGAATCGAGGGAATTTAAAAAAAATATATAAAGATAGTAATAATGAATGGATGCATTCTACCTTTCAAATATCTACTTTGTAAAATTTTACCGAATATCTTATTATTATTATTTTTTTCGTCCTATTTTATGTGACACCTTTTGATTTGACACGGTGTTTAAGAAAAAAAGTAAGACTTGCGTGATTCAGATTCATTTCATTAAGGGTAAAAAAAAATTTTAAAGCCAAATTATTTTCAATTAGAGTAAGGTGACATTCTTTTTGGGACTGACTAAAAAGAAGAATGTGCCACGTAAAATGGGACAGAGAGAGTATTTAATTTAAAATATTCAAAAGATAATTTATCAATAACAACATACCCAGTAAATATCCCACAAGCAAAAGATAATTTATTATTTAATTTTTAATTTATTTTTATCTAATTATAATTCTTTTTTAAAATACCAAAAATTTATTTTATTATTTCTTAAGAAATATGTTAAGTCAATACGCTCTCCATTCTTGTCCAATTTTATCTTTGTATGCCTTTAGAGAAATCAAAGACAAGAATATTTTTTTTAATTAATTTATCCTTAATATTTTTAGTACATTTTATTTATATGCCTTGAAGAATATTTTTTGTTAATTTGCCTTTTAATTTTTCTAATACATTCTATGTGTGTGTCTTGCTCATCGATATCAAAATTAACAATGAAGAGGTTTTACAATATTTTATGCTTTACAGAAAAATTAATTTAAGAATAAAATGAGAAATTTAATTAAATTTATTTTAATTTTTCAAATCATCGGGGATATGTATTTTAATAATATTGATAAATAATATTCCTTCTAGTTCATAATAATATTTTTCAATGTTCAAAATAAGTTAAATGTTCACATTTTTTATCTTTTATTTATATTTTAGAGTTAACAATTTAAAAAAAAACCATATGCAATAAAATTTTAAAAGTGAAATATGAAGAGAACAAGATAAATATCTTACCACCATTTTATAAAGTTAGAGAGTATATTTTTAAAAAAGTTTCAACTCAAACACAATAAATTCATATAAAAAAAAAGGTGATAGTGAAAAAAAAAGCAAGTAATAAGATAACATTGCAAGGTCTATTAACAAAGAGACAGAAACACTAATGCAATAATGTAATAGTTGAAACATAACAACATACTAGGATAGAATATCGATAATAATAATAACCAATAATAAAGATCAACTACAATAACACACCTTTGTACAATCATACTAAACACCAGCCACCTTAAGTACAATAAAACAAAATACTATCTATTAATATTTTATCCTAATTCGTGTTCTATCACACTTATCTTTTAAGGTTATGTCCTTGATAATCTGAAGCTTTATCATATTTGTTTTGTCACTTGTCCCTGATACTTCTTCGACCTACTTTTGCCTCATAACCTCTAATCTCTATAACCAATCTCTTGCACCTCTTCATTAATGTGTCTATATTTTTTTTATACATGTCTAAATTATCACAGTCTTACTTCCATCATTTTATTTATAATCGAGGCATGCCTACCTTATTTCATTGTTCATATTTATAATTTTATATTAAATTATTTTATTTTTAAAAATAATTAAAAGCGAAAAGTAATGCTTAATTTATATCATATATATATTTGTTAATGAGTATACCTTGTCTTATAAATTTAGTTAATATAAATTATAAAAAATATATGATAAAAAAAATATATTAGATAAATAAAACTGAACATAATAAATATAAGTTTGGATTTTCTGTTTGATTGTGACATTGATTAAATTACTCACCGTTGTGCATTGAATTGACAAATTCCAACAGAAATTGAGTAAAGGTCTCCCAACTCTACCTTTATAATAAATGGAGTGTAATGCATTTGGCCCCTACTCTTTGGCTATTTTTTTTCTTGTAGCTAATAAATTTATTTTCTGGCTTTAAAAAAAAATCAATAGTTCGTATATATTTAGTATATTTTTATAAGCGAACTCTGTAAAATATGATGTATAGTATTTGATATTTATAAAAGAATTACTCAGATATCAAATATCATTTACATATACAATTTATATATTTTATTATAATATCAACAACTATATAAACTAGTAAATTAGTATAAAGATAATTATTTAGATGTTGTAATTTTAATTACTCTATCTTGATTGAAATATTCTTTTTGTATAAGTGTTTAATAAAAAAAAAAGAAAAAAAATGATTCATACTTGTTTTTGAATATTTCTATATGTATAAGGTCCGATTGAATTTTTACTCATTATTAGTATTTAGTAACTAGCACGACTAATTGGAAATATGTTTTAATTTCTTTTTGCTAGTTATACAATTTAATTGAATTTTTGTTTTTACTTTTATTCGATATGATTTGACATGAAATGAATTTAAATGAGAAAAAAATATAGTTAGTTAAAATTCATAAACTCGATCATAATTTATTTATGTTTGAATCTTTATTGCTATTATTGCAATAGTACGATATAACTTTCTTTGATCAGTTCGACTTTTCAAACAAACATTGGCTACGGGTGACAGTTGGAGTGAAGTGGGGCGGTCAAACTCATAATAAATTGGGTCAGGGCAACATTTCAAGAGTGTGTTTTTTTCTTGAATATCTGATGCCATGTAAAATAGGGAAGATGAAGTAGTTTGTTCATAAAAGAGTATGACAAGCCAAAATGGAGAGAGAAAATTTTTCTGGTGTTTAGTATTTTTTTAAGAAAAATATTACTTTCTCCGTCTCAACTTCATTTAATTTTTGTGATTTTTTTTCAATATTTAAAATGGTTGAATTGTTAAAAGTTTAAGATGAATGTTTGATTTTTTTTTTTCATATTTATCCTTTCATTTATTGAAGTTTTATATTTTCTACGAGATAAATTATACTATATATTTATGACTTTATAAAGAATAACAATGGACAACATGGTTTAAATTTTGTTTTTGAACATTTTTCTTTAGTACTCCCTAATTTATTCTAACTTAGAAAGACCAAAAATCTTTTAAGATCTAATCTGGGTTTTGCACTAGTTTCACAAGAGGTCATCTCCAGACCGTAGATCGTGCTTCGTGGATCAACACCTACAAACCCCAATACGAGTTTGATTTTCACGAGCTAAGTCTATGAACCGTGGATCACTTTACGAGTAGTCAACTAGGTCTCATAGTCCCTAAAACACCAAAAGTTATTCTACGTGTCAGGTCAATTCACGAGTAGGACCTATGACCCATAAATACTTGTATGGGTCGTACACTTGTGTTCATACTGTCCAAGTCCAACTCCATTTGCTCGAATTTCGGATCATCCAGTTCCAAAAAAAGGGTTTGACAACTTGTACTCAAATCTATGATCCATAGAACCTTGGTTGTAGACCTAAGGATGATTTGTTCCCAAGTTCTACAAACTACTAGTCTGCGAGCTGTAGACAAGACTACAGGCCGTAGACAGGGCTTCTTAGTCCCTATCCATAGAGTCTTACCCGACTCGGTGGTTAATACTACTCCTAAAAATATGTGCTCATATTAGCATCATCATCTAGTCTCATTGAACTTTAGTTTAAAACATCAAAGTTATCTCATAACAATATTGTCATCTTCCTCATCTTTTATTATTCTTTATACTATAAATTGTTTACATCGTCATGAAAACTCTTGCTCAAAATATTATTTAACTCTATGCTCAATTCAATAGAACTCATTAAAGCATGCTTGTCTAATCATCAACCTCAACATTAATTAATGCATGGGAAACTAGTGACATGAATTGAAATTAGGGTTATGTGAATGTATGTATGAAGGTATCATCAACCATTTACTCAACTTATAAATATCATCAATATGTAATTAAATACTAGATAACTCAAGGACTCAATTATAGAATTAGGGCAAAACTCAACTTGAACTTAATTGTGAAGAATTAACATGTGGGGACGTATGGATGAATTCAATCAAACGCTATGAATACCTAAAATTCGAAGATTATGGTTGAAACTCGAAGAACTTAGTGAACTCTCTTGAAACCCTAGTCTTTTCTCCTCCCTCTTTTTGCTTTCAAAAGTTTCTAAGTGTAAATGAGGTACTATTAATGGGCTTAAAGTAACCCTAAAATGATGAGGTTTTGCTTAGCTCGTTACAGATAGTTCGATGTAGCTTTTCGAGAAAATTGGCCTGGAGCCTTGGGCAACGCCACAAATCGTGGGCTAAAAACTATCAAAATCACTTGTTCCTTGTTACTTGGCCCATAAAATCCTACCGGATATCCTAGGGCACCGCCGGGACCACTTGGGGCTTTTTCCCGGCTTGTACGAACTAGTTGGTGTAATTTTTTTGGGAAAGTCAGCCCTGAGCTCCAGGCAGTGCCACAAACCGTGGACTAATACCCATGAAAAATTGTCGAAATTGCTTATTTTTTATTGCTTAGCCCATAAGATCCAACTAGGTGTCCTACAACATTGCTGAGTCACTTGGGCTCTTGCTGGGCTCTTTACGGACGAGCTAATGTAATTTTTGAGAAAGTTAGCCCGGACCCCTGGGCAGCGCCACAAATTGTGGGTTAACATCCATAGAAAACTATCGAAATCTCCTATTTCCTATTGCTTGACCCATAAAATTCTACCAGACATCCTACGACATCGTCGGGCCACTTGGGACTCTTGTTGGGCTCTTTACGGATGGGTTGGTATAGTTTTTCAGGAAAGCAGTGACACAAACCGTGGGGAAACACCCACAAAAGCTGTCGAAATTGCCTATTTTCTGTTGTTTCACCTATAAAATCCTACCAGGCGTTCTACGACGTCGCCAAACTATTTGGGGCTCTTGCCATGCTCGTTAAGGACTGATTGGTGTAATATTTTGGGAAACGTAGCTCTAACTCCTGGGCAGTGCCATAAACCATGGGTTAACACCCATAAAATATTATCAAAATCATCTATTTTCTGTTACATACTTGGCCCATAATTTCCTACCAGGCGTCCTGCAACACCGTTGGACCACCTAGGCCACTTACCGAGCTTATAACAGATGGGTTGGCATTATTTTTCATGAAAAATGGCTTGGATCTCCGAGCAACGCCACGAATCGTGGGCTAACGCCCATAAAAACTACCAAATCGCTTGTTTTCTGTTGATAAGCCCATAAAACCTGACCAGGCATCTTGAGGCACCGTCGGGCCACCTAAGATCTTGTCAGGCTCGTTATGGATGAGTTGATGCAATTTATCAAGAAAGTTGGCACAGATTCCCAGGCAGTGTCATAAATCGTGGGCTAATATTTATGAAAAACTGCCAAAAATCGCATATGTTTAATTGTTTTGCCCATAATATCCTACTAGGAGTCTTGCGGCACCACCGGACTACTTGGACCTCTTCGTTGCAAATTATGGATGGGTCAGTATAATTTTTTGAGAAAGTAGGTCCGAATCCCCGGACAACGCCACAAACCGTTGGCTAATACCTACAAATAAATATCAAAATCGCTTGTCTCCTTTTGCTTGACCCATAAAATACTACAAGGAGTCCTGCGGTACCACCGAGCCACTTGGGCCTCTTGTTGGACTTGTTATGAGCGAGTGTATGTAATGTTTTAGGAAAGTTGGCCTGAATTCCCGAGTAGCACCACAAATCGTGGGCTAACATTCACGAGAAGCTGCCAAAATAGGCTATTTCCTATTGCTTGGCACATAAAATATTACCAGGCGTCCTGCGGTGCCGCTGGGTCACCTAGACTTCTTGTCGTGCTCTTTACGGATGGGTCAAATAACTTTTTGTGAAACTTGGCTCGAATCATCGGGAATCGCTACAAATCGAGGGTGAATACACAAGAAAATTGGCAAAATCATCTATTATGTGCTTTTTAGCCCATAAAATCCTACCATACATCCTGCGACACTGCTGGTCCACCTGGGCCTCTTGTGAAGCTCGTTACGGACGAACCTATGTAATTTCTTGGGAAAGTTGGTCAGGATCCTAGGGAAGTTCTACAAACCATGGGCTAATACCCACAAAAAATTACCAAAATTGCCTATTTTGCTGTTGTTTTGCCTATAAAATCCTATCAAGCATCCTATCACAGCATCGGGCCCCCTGGGCCTTTTTCCAAGCTCTTTACAGACCGTCGGGCAACACTATCAACCGTGGGTTAACATCCACGAAAAATAGCCAAAATCACTAATTATTTATTGCTTGGCAAAGAAAATCCTATCAGGCATTTTGCAGTGTCGCCGGGCCATTTGGGCCTCTTGTTGAGATCATTACGAATGGGTCGGTGTAATGTTTTGTAAAAGTTGGATAGGATCCCCGAGCAGTGCCAAAAACTGTGGGCTAATATATATGAACTGCCAAAATTACTTCTTTCCTATTGCTTGGCCCATAAAATTATACGGGCATCTTGCGGTGCCGCTAGGATACCTAAACCTCTAGTCGGGCTCATTACAATTGGGTCGGTGTAATATTTCAGGAAAGTTGGCCTGGATCCTCGGGCAGCACCATAAATCGTGGGCTAACACCTATAAAAAACTTCTAAAATTTTTCGTTTCCTAATGCTTGGCTCATAAATCCTACAAGTTGTCCTTCAGCGCTGCCAGGACACCTAGATGTCTTTTTGGGCTCATTACAGATGGGTCGGTGTGTAATATTTTGGGAAAGTTAACCCAAATCCCCAGGCATAATCACAAACTGTGGGCTACCACCCACGAAAAATTGCTAAAATAGTCTGTTTCCTATTGCTTGTCCAAATAAATTCTACAAGGTGTCCTGCGGCGCTGTTGGGCCAACTAGGTATCTTGAGGGGCTTGTTCTGGATAGATTAGTTTAATTTTATAGAAATTTAGCCTAGATCCCTAGGCAAAGCCACAAATCATGGGCTAACACCCACAAAAAGATACTAAAATCACTTATTTCTCATTGCTTGGCCAATATAATCCTACCAGGCATCCTGTCGTACAGCTGGGCAACCTAGGCATCCTGATGGACTCGTCACGAATGGTTCAGCATAATATTTTGAGAAAGTTGGCCCGAATCCCGGGCAGCACAACAAACTGTGGGTTAATACCCATAAAAAACTGCTAAAATTGCGAGTTTCCTGTTGCTTGGCTCATAAACTCCTACCAGGCATCCTACGACACCATTGGGCCACCTTGGCCTCTTGCTGGGCTCGTTATGAAAAGGTCGATTTAATATTTTTCAAAAAGTTAGCTCGAATGCCCAGCAGCGCCAGAAACCGTGGGCTAACACCCATGAAGAACTACCAAAATCACCTATTTCCTATTACTTAGCCCATACAATCCTACCAATCATCCCACGACATCGCCGAGACTTTTGGGACTCTTGATGGGCTTTTTATTGATGGATAGATGTAATATTTCAAGAAAGTTGACCCAGATCCTCCAGCAGCGCCGCAAACTGTGGGCTAACACCCATGAAAAACTGCAAAAATCACCTGTTTCCTATTGTTCGCCCATAAAATCCTACCAGGCATCCTGCAGCATTGCCGAACTAGTAGACCTCTTACCAGATGGACTCGTCACGAATGGTTCAGCATAATATTTTGAGAAAGTTGGCCCGAATCCCGGGCAGCACAACAAACTGTG
>JAOTQJ010000007.1:25537559-25555262 GCA_025642045.1 Solanum sejunctum | reverse complement strand
TATTTTTTGTTTTAAGTTTCGTTTGTAAAGGTATTAATTTTTCACTTAAGTGCGGGACATAATTTCTAATCTGATTTCAATCCAGAATTTGGATAGTTAGTGTTTGTCACTCACATTTATGACCACAGTTGGAACCCACTTATAAGAGAGTTTACCTAGTCATTTATCAGATTCACCCAATAGGCTACATATCCTTGATTTATTCCTTCTAAATTTTTCTTATATATACTGATTTTACAGTATGGTGGGTGCAACCTCAATGTAGGGAATGATCCCAAGCAACAACCTCACGTTTCCCTTCATCTTGGTCTGACAGATTATAGGTTCTTCTCTATCTTTCTCCTTCTTTCCTGCCGTCCATTGTCATTGCATTTAAGAATGTATGTGATAGAAAACTATAATGATTACTCCGCGTGGCACAATTTGGACATGCTAATTTGCTGTCCGAATCTTATTTCCAGAACTTCTGAACCCTGAATCATTCAATGTGATTTGTTCTGTAGAGTACCCTCTTTCTTGTAGTTGGGAGTTGTTAGAAAAGGAATAGGAATAAGAATAATATCTACAATCCTACTTAGAATAGAATTAGGAATAGTAATAGTATATGGAATCTTCCTAGAAAAGGATTGTATTATAGTATCCTAGTTGAAAAAGAAGTCTAATATATTATCTATAAATAGCGTCTCGATGTAATAATGTAGACAACAATTCAATAATATATTTTTCCCATCATATTTCTCACATGGTATCAGAGCTTCTCATATCTGAGTTGCATAGCACTGTGTCTTTTTGGTGACTCAGATTTGATTTGTGTAGTTCCATTTGTCTTTTCGGTGACTCATCAAATCTAATTTGCATAAGGTCGTACCATCATTCCGACCCTTATCCATACAATTTCTCTCTTGCAGTAGGGTCATCTCATCAATATGATCCTATCTATATAATTTCTATTTTCTAGTAGGGTCGTGCCATCATTCCGACCTACCTATATAATTCTCTTCTCAGTAGGGTCGTGCCATCATTCCGACCTACCTATATAATTCTCTTCTCAGTAGGGTCGTGTCATCATTCCTACCCTATCCATATAATTTTATTTCTCGAATTATGACCACTTTCAGCCATCATATTTGATAATCCAATGCATGACTTTTTTTTTTATCGATTGGACATTAAGAATGTCCTTTTTATGATGGTCTCAAGGAAGAAATTTATATAGAGCAACCACCTAGTTTTATTGCTCAGGGGGAGTCAGGTGAACTTGTATGTCAATTGTGTAGGTTACTCTAGGATCTAAAATAGTCTTCTCAACCTTGGTTTGGAAAGTTCAACACTGTACTTCAGGAATTTACCACTCTGTGTTTTATCAACATTATGTGTCAATTCAGTATTTCATGAGAAGACTAAACACATTGAGATTGAATGTCAATTTTGTGAAGTCGGGTTATCAACTTGCAGATATCTTATCAAGCTCTTCATCGGTCATCGTATTAATTACATTTGTAACAAGCTAGGTACATATAACTTGTATGCACCAGTTTGAGGGGGAGTGTTAGAAAAGGAATAGGAATAAAAATAATATCTACAACCTTGCTTAGAATAGGATTAGGAATAGTAATAGTATATGGAATCCTACTTAGAAAAGGATTGTAGTATAATATCCTAGTTGAGAAAGGAGTCTAATATAGTATTTATAAATAGGGTCTCAATGTAATAATGTAGACAACAATTAAATAATATATTTTTCCCCATATTTCTCACAGGAGTCAAATATTGATTACACCAAGCTGCGCATTGAACCCTCCCCTGCACAATTTTTTAGGTTTTCCACAGTTTTGGTTAACATCTGCAGTAAGTATTGCTGACATCACCGGTAATTTTTTTTAAAAAAAAACGTATTTCAGAATGAAGATGTTGATAGTGGTGACAACAAATTATTAACACTCTGGAATCCCAAATCATAACTATTTTTCCTTACTAGAAAGGATCTGCTTAACTTTCAGTAGTGTTGTGGAAACTTCAAGTTTTTGTTTTTTACTGATTCTTCTTTATGCTGTTGAGGCACTGCTTTTGCAAGGGCTACCATCTACTATAAAATGAAGAATTACATCTTTGATGTTGTATGCTCCCTGTCTTGAAAATCTTTGTTTACTTTCTGAAGTAATTTTTCCATTTTCTTAACCGCACTTAACAGGCCAAAAACGGGAGTTTGTTATCACAACTGTAAATGTTTTGCCAATTTGTTTTCATGCATATAACCTTCCATGCTTTTGTACTGATTTATCATCTTCCCTGGTTTCAATTGTATATTTCCTCATCAATAGCTTTATGAGGCATCTTCCATACACTGTTTATGTTCTATATTTGTGTTGTTAAAATCTTGGGGCGAAAACCAAGAAAATGTAAATGCCTGCCATGTGCTGTCTACACTTAATTTGTATCCATGCATCTTCCTGTAAAGAAGAAGAGCAAAAATAGAAAATAGAATGTCATTCTAACATTTGAACGTTTCTACTCAGGACATTTGTGGGAACAAATTTAAGTCCTACATGGGAAAGATTTCTTGTTCCATCAGAAGGTAAGCTTCCATGATATACAATTGGTTGTCGTTCTTCCTTCTTACTGATGGAACTGATTGTACTTGTACCTTGTATATTCCAATGTAACTGCTATATTGACGTAATATCAATAATGCGGAAATAGTAAGAGACTCTAAATTCTAAGAACAAGAAATAAAGGATAGAAGATAGGCACGAGTAAGGAAGTAACTGACAACAGTGAATATATGAAAACCACTACCTTCAATTGAGAATCCAAGAACAAGCACCAAATCCGTAAGATAACCCTCAAGAGGCAAAGAAATCTTCAACAAGCAATCCCACCAACATTGTTTAGCAACATAGGCCATAGTCTCACTCTTGCAAGAGTTTCACTCTTCCAATTCTTATAATCTCAAAATAATCTTAAGTCTAAATGAGCTATTCTCCTCCATTTATAGTCCAGGCTAGTTATTACATAACTGCCCAAAGGTGGCACTCAAATAATTACAAAAACAGCCCGAAATGGACTGCCCGTGTAGCATGTGACGTAGCTTGCGGAGTCACATCTCCTTCTTGCAGTCGTATCCATTTCCACAACTCTAAACACTGAGCCTTGAAGTTTTAGGCTAAATGTGACTCAAATTGCCTTCGCAATCTCTGCCTTGCAGTCATATTAAGCTTAGAATCTCTCGTCGCAAGTGCCCTTCTACCTGCTCCAAGCATTCCTCCAAGTGGAGTCTTGTACTTCCATTTTTGCAGGTTTTTGAGCTTCAGGCCTTCATTTCAAGCTCCCTCCAAGTATCTGACGTAGCGACTTGATGTGAAGTTCTTGAATCCCTTAGCTTGGCTTGGTGTGTATTAATCATATATGAACTGCAATATGACCACAATCTTTTCTTACTTATTTTTTGGTTTCCTCTTCTATTCTTTTTAAAACATTCCAACATATGATCTGCAGCTAATTTGATGCCTTCAGAATTCTAAGCGGGTGTTTGGATTGCCTTATTTTTTTACTTTTGGTTTTTAAGCACTTTTAAAGTTTTGGAAGTGTTTGGGTAACACAAAGAAGTTCTTTTAAGCACATTTAAAGCTGAAAAAGTACAAAAAAAAGAAGGCCAAAAGTCAAAAGCTAAAAGTTGGGGGTTTTCTCAACTTATGGCTTTTGGCTTTTAACTTATAAGTCACTTAAAATAAGCCAATCCAAACGCCCCCTAAAAAGGATACAAGTTTCTTATGTGATCCAAAACGGCATATACATTTCAGAGAACAGGCAATTCGAGTGTTTGAAAATAGACGAATATGATTCTAACTGATACTCCAGGTCGCAAACCTATTTTTCATTTGTAGTAAGAGATTTCATTGGTTTTCTACAGATGATTGTATACAGTGTCAGCACACATCAAGTCCTCTAGGTAATGGTGCAGTTGTGGAGACTTCAGACAGAAGAATACTTGTGCTTCAGAGAAGTAATAATGTTGGAGAATTCCCTGGATATTTTGTTTTTCCTGGAGGCCATCCAGAGGTATCTCACCTCATGTTGTAAGGACACCTTTGATTGGTAATGAGTTTTTGATAGATATAAGCTTTCACAACTCAAAAGAGAAGAAGAAAAATGGTTATAACTTAATAAGCTACTTGTAACACTTTCATGTTAAAAATAACATCTGACTGTGGCAGCAAAAACAATTGCCATATTTCTGTTTGGAAAAGGTATATGTGTTTCATCATTTTGAACTTTTAACTAGAAAGTAGTTTTAAGTTGGGTAACTTGTCATCTGTTTATCTTTATTTTCACCTGCTATGAAGGAAACCAGCAAACTTGTGTGTTATAGAGTTCTTTAATTAGAAGATCACCTAAGGGATTTTGAATGTGTGACTGCTTTCATGCAAATCACTGTTGTTTCATGATAAGATTGTGCTGTGAATTTTTTGTTTACCACTGCCCGAATATGTTGAGGTAATAAGCAATGTATGTCATGATTATATTTTATGCTTTTAACAGCCCCAAGAAGTCGGAATAATCTCCCATGAAGGCTTCCAAGGGCTGAATCAATGTCACATGATTAACAGCAAAGTTTCACAGGAAATGTTTGACAGCATTGTCCGTGAAGTTGTTGAAGAAATTGGAGCTCCTGCAGATTCCCTTGTAAGTGGTGATTTTTGTTACTCTAATCGCCATCTTTCTTTCTATCATGTGTAACCTTTCCAATTTGTTATAGGAAATAAAAACACTAAATTCCATGAAAGGATAGAGTTCATTATCAACTCTTTTTTAAACTTTCCACTTCACACTGCCCTGTATAAGTAAATAATTCCTAATACTTAGAATGTTTAGGTAGCAGACTTGTGAAATGGGTCAAGTTTGTAATCTGGAAGGAAAAGAACAAGGACCTTGATGAGTGACAGCACATACTGGATAAATGTAATGTCTAAACAGCCTTGTATCAGGGTTCAGCCTGTTTATCACTCTGGGTTTTATAGAAAAATAGCACAATCACGTCGAATCTTGTGAATTATCATGTTTGTTTTGTGTCAATTTGTCATATACAAAATGGTCATGTATTTCGAGTAACGCGTAGTTTTGTGGTCCAACTATGATCATGTATTATGATCGTGTGTTTCAAGCAGCACATATTTCTTATTTCTCACTTTATTTGTCAGTAAGAGCTAAGATCTACCTCAAAACTGTAATCAAATAATTGTCTGTCATTATAAATATGTTCTTTTCATCTGTGATGGACATATTTAGGAACTTTGATATTTAACTTACTAACTAATTACTTAGTAAAGGAGGAAATCATTTAAGCATTGCATTTTGCTATCTAAAGGTTATCTTTGACAAATGTATTATAGCATAATATGTACTTATGTAGGACACATTGGTTGTCAGCTGCAAAATAAAGTTTCATTCATAATATGATCATCCCTAGACTGGTGAATTATTTATGAATATGACTCTGCAACTCTACAGGGGACTTTTCTTTTGTGCTCACTCATATTGTCATGCATCGTATTAAGCTTCATATATTGTAGAAGGCATCTAACTCCTGTTCTGTATCTTTGATTTTATACTCAGTCCAGCCCCATTTTTATTGGTATATCCCGAAGAGTTTTGAATGTTAGACCAACTGCTTTTTTCTTCATCAAGTGCAATCTTCGGTCAGATGAAATTCAACAATTTTATTCTAATGCACAGGATGGCTTCGAGTCAACTCAGCTTTATGCTGTTTCAACGGTTAGTTTAACAAATTGTTAAAATAGTTCTCTTAACTAGTCTCATCTCTTAATTTTTGCTTAACTTCTGTATGGAAGCACTTTTACTGAGCTCCGTGGAGCTTAGTCTTGTGGGAGTCTCATGCCGAGGGGAAAGGAGCATCTAGGCATGTGAGTGTTCTGCAAAGGCAGGAACTATCTAGTTAAAGTTGTAGCCAATTGGAGCTTGTAGGTTAAATATGGAGTCTAGACTTATTTAATTTTGGAATATCTGTTCTCTTTCAGATTCCTTCTGGAAATTTTTAGCATCAGTGTCATCGCCGCAATCATACAAAACTCATATCCCTTACAAGAATATTCTCAAAATGTCTGATTCATCCCAATTTTGTTGGGATTTTATTTTTAGTTTCTCGAGAATAGAAATACATTATTTGTAACATGTAGTTTATTTCTGAGTTAGTGTTATGAATGTTTGAAATCAGGAAAAAGTCGTACGGTCTAAAAGACACATTATGATTTTTCTAATTAATAATTGAGTTCTGTCTAAATTTTACACTTTTGGTTAATATGAGTTGCATGATACAACTATATAACACTAGGTCACTAGCTGCTGTAAGAGTAATAGAAAGTCATAATTGCAAATCTATCCATTGGTTCTGCCTTGCAGCTTCACATCAGTGATGTTTGATTATGGGGTTTTCTTATTCGAAGCATCACTGAAACCCTTAAAAGTGGATGAGATCCTTCTAGCCAAATAATCGTAGATCTTTTGAGCATGAAATTGCATAAAATGAACCTTAAGAGGAATTTCCTTTCTGTTCCATCTGTAACCATTTTAGCAGCTTAAGTAAGCATTCTATTTGTCATGCGAAGATTCAGTTTGAATATTTTAATACTTTACTGCATCTGTTTTATGTTTTGAGTTATGTTCTTTCTCGCATTCTTACTCCAAAATCTGTTGGGCATCACGGACATCACCATCTCAACTCTCAAGACTGCTGATTGTCGGTGCATTTTGATTTCGGGCAATGATCTTTTGTTGAAAGACTTATTGCTAACAATTGTAGAAGAGAGTTTTGCTTCGTTTACAAAAGAAGAGCTCATATTACTTTAAACCTTTCATTCTGTTTTGTCCGAGCCATCACTTTTTATCTCTGGCTTAATTTCCTCCTTTTTTTTTCTTTGGTCAGAGTGATTTAGAGAATATGGCTTCTAAAATGCCTGGTTGTCACAGGGGAGGCTATGCACTCTACAAATTAATGGTACAAGGCACGAGTGATAGCTAATCACATCGTTTGCTGAATGAGGATTTTGTCACCTCTGACCCTCTCGTCTGCCTGATTTATACATGTTTGTCTCGCAGTCAATGTGCTATTTCATTGATGATCAAAAGGAAGTTCCCCATGGATATATAACTGAGCTAACACACGCAGATTATGCAGTTTAGTCATATGGAATGACAAGCAAGCACATTTGTCTTTGCTTCTTTGCTTTGTATTGACCTATAGTAGTTTATTTTATCACTAGATTTATTTGAATATTTGCTGCTCGGATCTCTGTACAACTTTATGTACTAAAGAAATAGAAAACTTTGGTAAATTATGTGAGATTATATTTCAAGATCTTGGAATATATACCACATTAACCTATTCAGATAATTTTCTTAGTTTTCAAATATCTTTACAAGTAGTCTCTATCTCCCACGAAACTATAGTTCTTTGTAGCTCCATATCCATCAGATTCTTTGCATTTGATTAGACTTGCGTCTTTTCTTAGCACTTTCCAACTCCATACAAATTGTAATTGCCTTAGCAGTGAGAACTTTTTTAATATATTGATAGTTTGAGGTACCAAATGCTTGGAGTAGGTTGTCACAACTAACCATAGTTGCCACACCAATTCTTGTCATCTTCTCCTTGTGCACACTAGCATCTGCATACAAAATAATACCATCTTGTGCCACAATTATATTTCTATTCATTATTACATGTAGATATAACTATTGGAGAAAGCATAGGAAACAAATTGTTTTTATATTCATGAAAATAAAAGAGAACTTTGTCTACAATATCCTTGCGTTCTGAGATTTTCCCATTGAAACTCTTTGAATTTCTTGCCTTCCAAATTTGCCACACAATAGAGATAATTTTATAAGCTCAATAGAATCAGAATATTATTCAAACACTAATACTAGTTTCTAACGACGAACGAACATTACCCTAATGCCTCAAAGGCTCCCGTCCATTGCGGGGTAAGGGGGGTCGGATGTACGCAGCCTGATCCCTATGTTTAAAAACGTAGCGCGACTGTTTCCAGATGACCCATGATGAGCGTCGAAAGTTGCATTGACAAACTGCTACTTCACAATTGAAAGAAGCGCAGACAGTTTAAAAAGTCATTTTGCTTTATTCCATCATACCCCAAAGCCAAAAAATAGTGCCTAATTATTGAAGTAAATTTTTCAGACTAATTGAGTATTAGAACTACCTAAAAAGTATGTGATCATTAGTTTCTAGACCACAACTCCTACACACTTCATGAATGTGTACATTATACAATATGTATCACCACAGCGGATATTTAAAAAAAAACTATAATATTTATTTGACTAGATAAAAGCCAACTTGAAGAAAACAATTCAAAAGTTCTATTCGTTTTACTTCAGTATTGATAAAAAGTTTTAACCAAAAAAAAATCATCAAACAATTAAGAAGGAAGTTTGTTAGTTTTCACAAAATTTGGAATCTTGGTGGCATCGATTTCAGAAAGGGTGAAAGAAAAGAGAGTTATTCAGATGGTAAATATTCATATAAATGTTAAATATTAGCTATTTATTATACACCCTTAACATAATTGAGGAGAAAATTTGTGCACTCTTTGCCAAAAGATTTTTTTTTTTTCATTTTTTCTTTCAATAAAAACACCATTAAGGTTACTTTTTAAGGTTATTTTTTATTTAAAAAAAAAACTGAAAAACTCATGCACCTTTCCAAATATTTCATGTCTTTCTATTTTTGGTATGATATGTCTCAGAAAATTACAGCACAGATATATGTGTGTGGTTCTGGTAATATGGCTAGTGAAAATATTCACTAACCAAAGAAAGTAGTTTTTTCTTCAGTTTCATCTCAAATTATTAAAACAAATAATAATTAAAATAAAACAAATAATATTCTAAATGTGATTCTCAATATTCAAATCATCACCACCAACTTTTAAAAAAAAAGTTCCATTCTTTTGGTTCTTTTTTTTTTTTTTCTCTTTTTGTTCAAGAACACAGGGTGGGGATTCTAATTTTATTTGTTGAATGCATGCCCCTTTTTAGAAGCCTTTCTTCCATTTTTCAAAACAAATATACAAGGGTTGTTTAATTTTCATCATAAAAAAGTTTTCTTTTGTTGGGGTATCAAGAAAATTATAGAAAAAAATCCCATTTGTTTGTTTTGTCTTAATTTACAACCTTTGATGGTGTAATGTACTTAAGGAATTAAAATAAGACAATAGACATAAGTTACCTGGTACTTATTGCTGACGGGAGATGGCAGGTATCTCGTAGAATTAGTTAAGGTGCGCCGAAAGCTGGTCCAAAATGATAAAACTAAAAAAGAAAAGACTTCTTTGTTTAATGCTGGCTAGCTAGTGTATTGGAATTCATGAATTAAAGATTGAATATTGATAATGGAAGCCTTTCTTCATTTGGAAAAAAAAATATTTAAAAGATTTTGTTGTTGTTGTTGTTGTTTTGTTGCCAGGCCATTGATAATTTGAGTGAAATTCAAGATTTGGGCTTTTGATGAATCCAAGAATGTGTGATTATAGAATGAAGTTTGTTTCTTGAAAAGTTTACAAGAGTTGAAAAATATGATTTGTTGATTTGAGGGAAGGAAAAAAGAGGATTTTGGTTTTCAAGATTAGCATATTGGGATTTTTTGGGGCACTTTTAATAGAATGGAGATATCAGCAGCTCAGCCAACTACTCCCCGGAAAAAGATGACGAAACAATTAACAGGGAAACGTGACGATAGCGCCTTGCATTCGGCAGCTAGAGCTGGAAATCTTGTTGCAATTAAAAAAACCTTTGAGGAAACGAACGAGGAAGAATTGGCAGAGTTATTGATAAAACAAAATTCAGCTGGAGAGACCCCTTTATATGTTGCTGCTGAATATGGTTACTATGAGGTGGTTAGGGAAATGATCATGTACTATGATCTCGTTGCAGCCGGAATCAAAGCGAGGAACGGGTTTGATGCATTGCATATTGCTGCCAAACAAGGAGATTTAGGTAAGTTGTCGATGTTACAGCAGAGGCTTATCTAGGATTTAAACTTGACGGGTTAAACTTCTTATGTTATTCACACTAAATTCATTGCTATTTTGAATTTACGGGGTTCAAAACTTGATATTTCTTGAAATTTTAGCGGTTTTCTGTTCCATGTATCCACCTCCAGCTAGCATCATTTTAGCCTTTTCCTATTTTTTGATGTCTAAAAAGCGTAGTCCACTGCACTAAGCTTCAGTTATGTGCATGGTACATGGAAGGACCGGATTTACAAAAGAGTCTATTATGGACAGACTTAACCTGCATTTCTGCAAGAAGCTGTTTCTACGGCTAGGACCCGTGACATTATGGTCACATGGAGGCATCTTTACCGGTTCTGATGTCTAGCTTGAAACTTTTGATGAACTAGCTTGTTCATTTTTGGTAATGTTGCAGATGTGGTGAAGGTATTGATGGAAGCACATCCCAAACTCGCGATGACTGTTGATGTAGTAAATACAACAGCCCTGCATACTGCAGCAAACCAAGGGCATATAGAGATGGTGAATTATCTCTTGGAGCAACAGAGCAGTTTGGCCACTATAGCCAAAAGTAATGGGAAAACAGCATTACATTCTTCTGCAAGAAATGGACATTTGCAGGTTTTGAAAGCACTTTTGAGTAAAGAGCCAGGGATTGCAACGCGGATGGATAACAAGGGACAGACTGCACTTCACATGGCTGTCAAAGGACAAAATCTCGAGGTTGTAGAGGAGCTCATTAAAGCTGATCCTCTATTAGTTAACATGGTCGACAATAAGGGGAACACATCGTTGCATATAGCATCTCGTAAAGGCAGGGCTGAGGTATGTGAGCTCATTGATGTCTTTGTTGCACTTGAACAAATTACTTCATATATGAGCCAAATTGTTGATAGTATAGATGAAGAATTTTCTATCACAGTAGAAATGACTCATTTTGAGCTTATGCAGGTTGTTAAATTGCTGCTCTCACGGAAGGAAACAGACGCGAAAGTTATCAATAGGTCACACGAGACAGCTCTTGACACTGCTCAGAAAATGTCACATGCTGACACCGTAGCCATCCTGCAGGAATACGGGGTTCAGAGTGCCAAAGTCATAAAGCCGCAGGCAATGAATCCAGCTAGAGAGTTGAAGCAAACTGTTAGTGACATTAAGCATGAGGTGCACGATCAGATAAAACACACAAAACAAACAAGAAGACGCTTACAACACATAGCCAAGCGTCTGCACAAGATGCACCGTGAAGGCCTTAACAACGCGATCAACTCAACCACAGTCGTAGCTGTACTCATTGCCACAATTGCCTTTACAGGAATATTTCAAGTGCCAGGACAATACTATATGGATCCAGGAAAACTCCCAGAGGGTCATAAAATTGGAGAAGCAAACATATCAGACAACCCTGGTTTCCTCGTGTTCTTTGTCTTTGACTCACTCGCGTTATTCATCTCTCTAGCAGTTGTGGTTGTCCAGACAACAGTGGTGGTAATAGAGCAAAAAGCAAAGAAGCAGTTGATGACAATCATAAACAAGCTAATGTGGATAGCATGTGTGTTTGTATCAGTCGCATACTTGGCTCTATCATATGTAGTCGTTGGCACGCGTTATAGGCTGATGGCCGTTATTGTAACAATTCTCGGAGCAACAATAATGGCTTCAACAATCGGAGTAATGTTATATTGGGTCATTAAACATCGGATCGAGGCATCCAACAAAAAGATCATGAGAAAGAACTCTCTGGCTAGTAAGTCTATGGATTTGTCTGATTCAGTCCACTCTGATGACACCAATGAATTCAAAATATATGCATTATAAAATATTGTAACCTTTTCTTTTTCTCCTCCTCTAAGTAAAGGGGGATTTGACAACTTGAAATTTGTTTTTGGTGGAAAATTTTGAGAATAGTGCTGTGTTAACACTTTTTATGGCTCAAACCTCCAACTCACTAAATGGCGATATGAATGTGAGTTTTTACAAATTTCTAGTGTTACCTTAGCCAATAGATAAAAACTTGTATAGAGAAGGATTTTCCGCGGGCAGCAGTTGTTCATCGACACCAAACACCATTACTTTCTAGTAGAGAATGGAGCATACATAACAATGATGATGATAGTAGATGTAGCAAGAGTCAATTGTGACTCCTATGTAATTTATATGATTCTTTTTTTCTTTCTATTTTCAGATGTTTTAAATTTTTTGATATTATTATTTTTATGCAACTATTGTAACTTTGAAGAAATTATGCTTTCAACTAATAAATTCAATTATAAACTGACGTAATGTTTTCTAATATGCAGTCTTTAAGCTGCTTTCTAATATACACAATCAGAATACCATTTTAAACTTCATACTCAATTAAATAATTAAAGTACGAAAAATTTTTAAGTGAAAAGTTCCAAATATGCCCTTAAACTTTGTGAATGATTCAATTTTACCGTCCATCCATAATTTAGATAAATATGCCCCTCCTCTTACGATATCAATCCAAATGTCACCTTAATGAAGAAGGTGGTTATTTTGGAATACTCTGCAAAGTTAGCAAGCATTCAAGCCATGGTGTTACTTCGCTAAGAAAAAATTAATTTTATTAGGTATTAAAATATTTTAAAAGAATAAATAAAATAATTAAATTTAGTAAAAAATAAATTTGATTAGATTTTGACCTGTCCAAATTTGACTCGACTCCATCGAATTGTCACCCCAAAAGTGTGCGTGAGACGTTTCTTCTACTTGGGCTATCGGAACAGCTATATTCCACACTACATGGCCTGCAAAAACAATTATTGGCACTTACATTCTTAAAATTATGTTTTATCTCATAACAAATAACTTTCCTAGGGCGTAAGTTTGTATTTTCATGTCATAATATCCCATTGCATGACTTAAGAACTTATGTCCAATAAGCATAAGTTCTATTACTAAAGGGCAAGTAGTGGTATTTCTTTCTATTCCATTTTCATCTTTCTCGTTTATTGAATATGTTGATCTTTGCATGAACCAGCTCTCTGGTATCATCCCCTTTGCAATAGGAAACCTCATTAATCTGTCTATCTTGACTTGTCATCTAATTGGTTTTCCGACAAAATCCGACCTCAAATCGGCTCACTATTGAAGATTTAGAACCTCTTCATCATAGACAACCATTTAAATGGTTTCATTCCTGTTGAAATAGGGAAGATGAAGTCACTTAAGGTTTTAGTCTGACAAAGGAATAATTTTTTTGTTCCAATTTTAATAACTCTAGGTAACTTAACTGATCTCGAAAGTCTAACACCTTTATTCCAATCAACTTTTTGCCTTGCTGGTCCTATTCCTAGTGAATTGGGCAATTTGAAAAACCTCAATGATCTGGAGCTATGCGATAATCAGCTTAGCGGTTCAATTCCAATTACTCTAGGTGACTTAACTAAGCTCAAATTTTTGTACCTTAATGAAAATCAACTTTTTGGTCCCATTCCAAGTGAGTTGGAGAATTTGAAAAGCCTCACTGCTCTGGATTTATAACATAATAAGCTAGCTGGAATTTGATGTGCATTTCTTGGATGATTGTTCTTACTATATTTGTCTAGTGTTGTTACTTCTATTGATAGATACTTCCATTCCTTGCTAACCATGTATGATATACATATGTCGCGACATCCTATATAGTTCAGCCAGTGGATTGTTGCTCTTAGCGTACCTACTTGCCCAGATTAATTTCTCTCACCAAACTAGTGATCCTCTATTTATGCTGAGCCAACTAAGCACACGTGTAGGTGCATTTTAAACAACAAATGATCAATGTTCTCCCTTAATGCTGCATAAAGGACACTCCAATGAGGTTTGTACTCCCCATTTGCTCAATTTATCCTTGTTAATAGTCGGCTATAAGTTGTCAGTTGCACGATGAAAATCTATTTTGGATGTCCATAGTTATTGCACACCAGTTTTCCCCACTGCGCTCTAGAGAAGTCACCTCTCATGATTTGGTTCATGTGTTTGATCAAGTAATCGTCTAGTTATTGGAGTTCATCTTCTCATTTACCCACCTGCTCTACATATTTGTGTATTTTGAAGATCTTCTGTACCATCCATGACACCTGTTTTAAAATATGTTGTGTTTGTTTGAAAAGTAATTGACATATATATTAAAGTATGATAAATGTAATATTCATCAGTAAAATTTGTATTATACTATATGTTTTATAAATAATTTTTCATAATATATTGAGATTATATTATAAATATACTATAAGTGGTGAGCAAAAAAAATTATTATTAATGAGATATAATATGTTATATGTTCCAAAAACAAACCTAGTCTTGTAGGGATTAGGCTAGTTACCGAAATTGTTCTCATATAAAAGAGGACTAAATAAACCTTGTCCATAAAGAACTTGTAAGGTTAAATAACATACAGTTAAATTTGTTCTTATAGTAAATAAAAATATAATAAAGGATAAAAAATAAATTTAGGTTAATAGCCGAAATTTTTCTAATATCAATCTTGTACATTATAAATTCCCAATTTCTACCAGAATTATTTCCTAAACTCCGATCATTCTGGTCGTGTTGTTGGCTTTTACTAAATTCAAGTAAAATGGATGAAGAATTGCTGGAATTGCAGAGACAATTTGAATTTGCACAAGCAGCAAAATCAACTGTTCGATTATCAGAGCGGAATGTTGTAGAGTTGGTCCAGAAACTTCAACAGTTGCAAATCATTGACTTTGATCTGCTTCACACCGTCTCCGGCAAAGAATACATCACTCCGGTACCATTCTTTCCATCTGAGTTTTTAATTCAAGAATTTTGTATGGGTGTGGATATTTTGTTATGTTTGTACATGGGTATTTTGAATTTTGCTTAATGGTGTTGTTTAGTTGTAGTTATGTGGCTGTGCTATAGGACTTGGGAGCAGTTGAGAAATGAAATTGTGGCATAGAGGGTTATTTTTTAATCTAAATTTGTCGAAAAAGGATTCGATTTTTATGGTTCATAATAAAAATTCCTTCATGTTTTTTCTTGTGGTGGTGTTGTTTAATTCTGGTTATATATGTGGGTATTATGATCTCTCTTCATGTTTAACTGTAGTTATATATGGGTATATTCTAGGAGCAATTGAGAAGTGAAATTGTGGCTGAGATCAACAAACTAGGACGTGTTTCCTTGATTGATTTAGCTGATTCTACTGGGGTAGACTTGTACCATGTTGAGAACCAAGCTCAGAATGTAGTATCCAGTGACTCATCCCTCATGTTAATTAATGGGGAAATTATCTCGAATACTTATTGGGATACAGCAGCTGAAGAAATAAATGAAAGACTTCAAGAATGTAGCCAAATTGCCATTGCTGAAATAGCAGGACAACTACAAGTTGGATCAGAGCTAGTAGTCTCCATTCTTGAACCTCGTCTTGGGACTTTGGTAAATATCTGTCTATTTGGTTTAGAAATTCAGGGTTGAAGTTGTGTGATTGGAGTTTTGATATGTTTGTATGGAATGTTTAGGTAAAAGGTAGGCTTGAAGGTGGGCAGTTGTATACACCCGCCTATGTTGCTCGTGTAAGTGCAATGGTCCGTGGTGCAGCTAGGGGTATTTTTGTTCCAATGAACACGTCAGCTTTATGGAACTCCTTGCAGAGTTTACTGCAAGAGATGAATGGAGCTGTTGGTGTTGCTGTTGACACTGCATTTTTCCAGTCCTTGTTTAATGGCTTAGTAAAAGAAGGAGAGATTCTTGGCTCTCTTCGTGCAGGAGTTCATTGGACACCTTCCGTATGTGACCTAATTTGTTATGTGTTGAATCTCAACTCTAGGTCTTTACACTCTTTTTTTGCATGCGATAACTTTCTTCTGTTGTTCTACCTTTGCTCCATTTCTTCAGGTCTTTGCCATAGCTCAAAAGGACTGTGTAGATTCCTTATTTTCACAGGTGGGTTTCCGAACTTTCCTGCTACTAATGTTTGATTTAGATTTCTAGTTCCTTGCTTCGACATGCAAATTTTGAGATGTGGTCTAGTCGTACTTGTTTTTGCACCTTTTTTCTTTGAAGTTGGAGATGAAATTTTCATTTCAATTGATTCCTATATCAATTTCTTAATTAAAGTTATTTTTAGTGGCTAATTTTTTTCCAGCTATATTCATTTGTTTTTGTAGTTAGATGAAATCTCCTGACCAAGTTCAAACACCTGAGTGTTTCTGTGACTTCAGGAAGAAAAAGACAATCACCTAGATACACTAACGTTTAGTGAGACTGTGTAGTTGGTCTTGAGAGGCATATACTTTTCGTTTGAAACATTATCTTGAGAAAAGGTGACGTTTGATGACAAGTGATTAGAAGAAAAGTTTTGCGTCCTCGTGGAAGCAAATATAGGTATTGTATATGACCTGATAAAGCTTTTGTAGACCAAATCGTTCCCAAGACCAAATCGTTCCCAAATAGAAGAAAATTCTTTAATCTCCAAAGGAAGTGTTTTCTCTGTTTCTTTCTCGGACTTCTTAATGCTTTCTTCAAGGTCTTTAAGATGTTTCCATCTGATAGAACCAAAAAGTTGTCCATTGGGTACAAATACGAATACAGGAAAAGCAGCAGTTATCCAACATTTCATCAACTTCATAGTGCGCTGAAATGATAGTGTTCAATATATGATTAACAACACGTGGTTAATCGATGAATTATTTTCAAAGTATGATTAATCCATTCATGCATACACATTCGTAGAAAATGGGTTTGACAACGTTAGCAATTGTATTCTAACACTAGAGGTTGCAATATTAGCCCATGAAAACATAACTCGCCCAACCAGCTCAAGTTTGGCTGGGTTATTGACCTATCGATTTATTAACTCAACCTATCAAAAATCGGGCTGAAATGTCAAATTAACCCATGAGATTTTGTCAAAATATTTTCAAAAAGATGTCTTTTTTATTTGATATGTTATATATAGCCACAGTAAAAAACTTAGTAGGAATTAGGTCGGTTGGATTATGACCCGCATTTTATCCTATTTCAGCCTAGGTAACTTCTGTCCTGCCTATTTGAGACCTCTATGTTCGAGGATGTTTGATGTTACATTGACATGCGTACTTACTCGAGTTTTCACTCTTCGTGCCTTTCGGGCATGCTTCCCCTTCTGGTAGTAGTGGGTTAAAAAATTTGTTATGTAAAGAATATGTATGTTAACCCTTTCTCAAAAAAAAGAATATATGTATGCTAACCTAGAAAATAGTACTTCATTTGTCCCATCTTATGTGGCACCCTTTCCTTTTTGGTCCGTCCCAAAAAGAATGTCACCTTACTCTAATTGGAAACAATTTACCTTTAAAATTCCCTTTTTGCGCTCAGTGAAATTATTCTCAATCACACAAATGTTTAAGAATGATTTTAAACCACAAGTTTTAAAAGTCTTCCTTTTTTTTCTTAAACACCGTGCAAAGTCAAAGGGTGTCTCAGTAGTTTTCCAGTAATTGTGTGAACTGCATTCGGGTGGAAACCCTTGCAGCTAGCATATGTTGGGCAGCTTTTATTTTTATGTATCCCCTTCTAAGGAGGTCAGACTTATTTCTAGAAGCACTTCAAAAAGATGTAATGTTTCAATTCGTCTCAAAGATTCCTCAATTCATTCAATCACATACAAGTACTCAGATATAATCAACTCAACAATCATGTA
>JAOTQJ010000007.1:25520139-25537459 GCA_025642045.1 Solanum sejunctum | reverse complement strand
GGGGGGGGGGGGGGGGGGGGGGGGGGGGGGGGGTTCTTCATAGTTACACTTGTTTTTTCAAAAAAGAAGACGTAGAAAGCACAGAAAGCCTCCCCTCAAGTGCTTTTCTTGGTGTTGTTATGTGAAACTCTATTTAAGTTAGTACCCTTTATACAAAAAGTGTTATACTTATTACAGCCTGTTAGGATAATAGAGAAGGGCAAGGCAGAGTCTTTAACTCTGAAGGAACACAACTGATTACTTTATCAAACAAATTGAATTCTTTCTAAATAACTTTTGATAATCCTCTTATATTACTTTGTCTTTGGTAATGCAGAATTCTTTTGTTACTTATCAAGCTCTGAAAAAACTCGGGATTCCGCAACCTTCTCAATTCCTGCAGGTTTTTTCTTTTTTTTTTTTTGCCGAACTGCATATGTTCCTTGGATTTTTTCTAATTAAGTTCTGGTCATGAATGCCACTTTAGTCCAGATATCCAGATGGTATAGCTCTGGAATCAGTTTTTGCTCATCCTTCTATAATTGAGATGCTGGATGCCGCTGTTGAGGATGCCATAGAACGTAATAGTTGGTAAGGGACCCTAAGTGGGAGGAGTTACTTTGACTTACTTCATTAGAAAATGCACGATGAACTTAAACTGTAAAAGTTGTTTCTGTTATTTGTGCAGATCTAATTCATATAACATATGAGTTGGATTTGCAACTTTGAATGTTCCGATGTTGAAAACCATGAAATTTCCTCTTACATTTTAGAACAAAGTACCATTTGACATCTAAGTGTGGAACTTGGAAAGGAATGATACTGCTTCATGCCCTTCTCATGTTTTCATCTGTTCATTAAACACAAATAGTGTCATTGAATTGGTAGTTGTTTGTACGGAGTAGATAGCTGACATCTGTTACCACTTTTACAAACAATATTTACCCAAATATGAAAGCATAGGAGATGCACATCCTGTTTGTACAACAGCACTTAGTGAGTTGCACTTCATCTATGGTTTCTTATGTATGATCTATTTGAATGATTTTGTGCACTAAGAGAATCCTAAATTTTGTATATAATGACCTGCATTAGAGATTTACTTTGCTCCTTTTCCACTTAACTCGAGAAATGGTCTGGTCATATGTAAAACTTCACTACTCTCCCTGCATTGCAGGATAATGCATAGTTTGACATCTTGGGGATTTTAAATCATTGCAGGATTGATTCACTTTCAGTTTTACCCGCTTCCTTTGGTAGGCAAGATGCATTTAAGATTCTATTGCTATGTCCATCAATTCAAGCAGCACAAAAGGTGATGCTTCCTTGTTCCTCTTGTATGCATGCTTCTTAGGTTTATCCTTTTTGTACTTGTGTGCAGTGTGCTAGTGATTCTTACAGAGGACTACTCATTTTTTGCAAGCTTTTATTTGGGACAATGCAAATCTATGTAGCATTAGGATTGCTCCATGAAGCAGCACCTTTAATTATTTTCTGACGTGATCTCACAATCTTGGTTTTGCTTTTTCAGTCGAATAGAGCACTTATCTTGGGAGATACATATATTTTTAGCACTGGGTTTGTCAAGGTATTGTAATGATTTTCACTATTGCCAACTTTTATTTTAAAATCCAGCTTCAACTAAAGCGTGATATTGCTAAGCTTTTGTGGGAGTTCTGTTACCTTAATCTTGTGTCTTTTTTTTTGGTATAAATTTCTTAATAGGATCTGTTTGATCGGATGGAAAAGGAGACGGAAACATTAAGCATTCCAGGGCTTGTCAGTTCTGGGCCTATAGATGAGTTTCGTGTTGCTAAAGATAGTAAAGTTGGATACGATAATAGCACCAGTGAAATAAATGAAACAAGCAGTGATGCCAGTATCAGCAAACAGGCCTCGGAGAAAGGATCTAAGAAGAAAAAAGGAAAATCAGGTGGGAGTACTAAGATGGCACAAGCTGAAACAGGGGCAGATATCCAGGAATCTGCCCCTAGTAAATCTAAGAAAAGTCAGAGGAAAGGTAAGGTGTCATCTGGCTTACAAACGTCAGACTCAAAGTCAGGTGCTAGAAAGGATGAGGACAACGTTGGTGCTATTTCTGAAGAATGGCTGATTCAGAAGATAACATCTCTCAATCCCGACTTTGAAGAACAAGGTACATTGTGATTACTCTTTTCTCAAGAGTATTTTAGCCGTGTAGCGATCTATCTCTAACTGCTTTATTCTCTAATTTTCACTTGTTCCATCACAGGTCTGGATGATCCAGAGATAATTCTTTTGCCTTTAGCAAGACATCTGAGACCTTTGCTCCTCAATTCATGGAATGAACGAAGAAAGGCTGCTTTCACTGAAAATGTCCAAAAGATAAAAAAACTACTTGACAATTTGCAAAAGAAACTTGATGAGGTAAGTTATGTATAGTCATGTCTACTCTCAATTTAATGAACATTGGATACATAATCCGTCTGCTCAGATCCCTTCTGTTAATCTCTCCAAACGCCGGGTGACCTGTGATTCTGTGGCAAAAAAGCTTCTCTTAGTGCACATTGACCTTTTTGTTTCAGATAATGATGTACTAGGATATATTGAATCTAAGTGGCGGAGACCCCCACTAGAAAGGGGTGTCATCTGACAGAGCTTCACAAAATAAATTCCTTATATATGTGGGATGTGGATTCACTTTTCTAAAGAAAAAGAGAAATTATATATACAATAGGGCGACACTGCTTAAAATAATACAAAGTAAATGTCAATTTGAGAGTGGAAGTAAAGCCTTTACGCCAACATAGCCCTAGAGTTCGCTATTGTTCATAGAGCCAATGACGCTGTACACGTGATTCTGTTTTCTTTGCTGGTTTACTCTCGCTGCCAACATAAATATTTCTTTCCTTTTATTTTGGAGCAGTCATTTGCTCAATTTTGATTTGTGATTTGATTCCTGTTTTCTGTTGCAGTCATTTTTAAACATGCAGCTTTATGAAAAAGCCCTTGAGTTGTTTGAAGATGACCCACCAACTTCGGTAAGTTATTCAGCTCCACTGCTTAGTAGTTTCTCAGGTTGTACATAAGTACAGAATTTGTTATAGCTTCTCTTTGATGCATAGGCTCTTCTACACAAGCATCTATTGCGAACTTCAGGAACCTCAATAGTTGATACATTGTTGCTTAACCTGGTAAGATATGTGAACTACTTCTTTTATTGGTTTTCTATTGGTCTTTGTGAACTCAAAAGCCCCTTCCTACCCCCTTCTCCTTTTAATGTGTACTCAGGATATGCTCAATAAACTGAGAAATGGAGTTCCGGTTGAACCTCAGACTCCCGAATCCATTTCACTTAGCCCTGGAGATAGAAGCGCTCTGGTAAATAATATCTCACTTCATCTGCTATAAATACAGCGACGCAATTTGATCAATTATACTGTTAATATTGATATTTATAACTTTATGCTATCTAGGCTAAGAGTCTGCCAGGTAGTATGTCAGCCAAGGCTATTGCAGCAGTTGAAGCTTTAGAAGGGAAGGTCAGTTACCAATTTTTTTCTGGTGCCAATATAACAGCTGCCAATCATGCGAAAGCCCCTCGCCCCCGACCAGAATTTCTATGATTGTAGCTTTCTTACAAACCACATTTCCATTTAAAGCATCAATGCGAAAAGGTTTACTCTTTACTGCAGCACGGATCTATTGATTTTCTCTGCCAAGGAAGGAAATAATATTGCAATTCATGTGACTTGTTACTTTTACTTCTGAAGTCAATGTTGTGCTGCTTCTCTTTCTTACAAATGTTTCCTTGTCTCAAAATTACACTACTTTCGGTATTACAATAGTGCTCTATTTGCTAGGAATACTCAGTATCTCTGTTGCATTTTCGTACATTGTCGAGTCTTAGTAACTTAAGATCTTTCAATTGACAGCGGGTGGAATCATTTATGTCAGCACTGAGAGAAGTTGCTGAGGAAAGGTATTGTGTATTCTTCTACCTCCTACAATCCACTTAGTTTGCCCCTATATTGAACAAGAAGAATGATATGTAGTCTGGAATATTTGCAGTGGATTAGCTTTGAAGAAGCTTGACAAGAAATTGGAAAGAACCCTTTTGCATTCGTATCGCAAGGTAACAATTAGTTTTACATGATGTGGACCTTGAGCGCTGATGCGTTTTCCCACTGAATATAGTTGTGAATAAGACTTTTCACTTGAACACAATTATGCAAAGGCTGGAGTGTCTCGTCTTTTTGTGATACTTGAGTACTCTATAATTATGCTTTAAATAGCTCCCAGTTGATTATTATATAGAAATATTGTTTTCTTTTGGCTACAGGATTTGACATCTCAAGTTTCTGCTGAAACGGATCCAGTTTCCCTCTTACCGCGAGTTATATCTCTGCTTTATGTACAGGTCAGCCCTAATGCTCTGTCTCCAATCCACTTCTCTCTCTTTGTAGCATATCATCTTTATAGATTATCTTTATATCACTCTTTTGATCTTTCCTCCTTATGATACATAGGTTTATGGAAAAGCTCTTCAGGCTCCTGGTAGGGCCATTTCAGCTGCTGTCTCCCGGTTAAAGGTACAATCCTTAATCTTTTTACACTACACAAACTTTGTCATCATTAATGAAGACATACAGTGGATTATCAAAAGGTCTAACAAGTGTGATGTACTCTAATTGCAATAGGAGATCGGATGTCCCTCTAACAAACTATGTTCCATATGGCACTCATTTCTCGCTAACTTAAAAGGAGCCTGGTATTAATGAATTTAGCCTACGTCAGTAAAACTAATGTTACCATCACGACTATTTTCAGGATAAGCTAGATGACTCTGCATTCAAACTGTTGGCTGATTACCAGAGTGGAACAGTGAGCATCCTGGCTCTAATGGCTGCTGCAACTGGCGATGTAAGTTATTCCTGTCCTTATGATATGATCATTTGTTTTTGATAGATAAACAAAAGTTGAAGAATGCTAGTTTCCCTTTACAAGTCCAAAAATGTTACTCATTTGTTCATTTTGTATAACTTTGCATTGTCTATAGGATGAAGATTGTACATCTGACAGAATTTTGAGCAAAAGGGAAATGTTAGAGGAATTGATGCCTGCATTGAAGGGATTGTACCTCACAGGCGTAGATTCAACTTCAGGGAACACTTAACGACATATGAAGATGGAAGAAACATGCACATTTCTTTGCTAACTAGAATTAGAAGAGTGGCTAAACATCAAATCGCGCTAGCAAGTGATTTTCTTATGAATTTTTAGTCCTCGTCAGACTTTTAGATGCTGTATGTATCTGTTTTATACAAAGTTTGCATAATCAATTATCATAGATTTTTACAAATAGTATTCTTTTATTTTTCAAGAAAATATAAAATCTATTGTCTAATCTAGGGTACATAACTTTTTCTGGACTCCACTTGTAGCACTATATTGGTATGTTATTACATGAACCAAATTTGTGCTACAACACAGATGAACATCATCTTATTTTTAGTCTCTTTGCACGTCTCTAGCACTACTAGCATTTTTGAAATAACCCGTTTGTACTAAAATTATTGTACATAAGATTGGAGGATACTTTGCTATATTTAACGTATTTTTAGTTTAAGATCAAAAATCTTCTTTACTTATTAAATTCTATGATCAAGTTAAAATATGATATGCAAATTGAAAAAGAGGACATATAAATTGACAAAGAGGAAGTATACAATATTTGTATTCGTTCGTAGACGAGCAGTGAAATATTAGTCAACAATTATCACAATTCACACATCTAACAGCTTTTCTTTTAAAAAAAATAAAAAAGACGATGGCAAAGATCTTCCAGCTTTTTCCAGGCCAAAAAAAGTAGACCAACAGGGAACGATCAGAACGAAGACCAAAAACTCAGCTCTAGTTTTCTTGCTTTTTTTAATTGTGCACCCGACTTATAATTTTCTTGTTCTCTTTGTACACAATGTTGAGGGTTGAAGAAAATGCCAGCTTCACAACATCTTGTTTTGCAGTAATTACTATTCTATAAACAGTGCATTAAAGATGGCAGTTCCACCTATGAAATTCTGAGAAATACATTTATTTCCGATTTACGACAAGTCTAAAGGATACAGGGAACTGAATGACTAAGACAACTCTAATTTTAACAATTGCTGCCAACAGCCCAATTGAGCAGAAACTACAGTCGACCTGTCTCCTAGATCAAGGAATATATTGAAAATGTACACTTATGAACTGGCACTCGAAACTAGTGTTGAGGTAAAACAGGTCTTTTTTCCAGCATTTCATAGTGGAGGACAAAATTATCCTGCATTTAAGTTGCAGACGAGTTAAAACACTGTAAACTTCAAAAAACTGATGTGCCAAACTTGGCACATGCAAACACAACTAATACAGGAACTCAAAAATTGTATTATGGTATCCATACCTTGCGGATTGTCTCCCATGTGTTTGGATCAAAACAAATGTAAGACCCTCTCTCATATGCATTCGTCTTGACAAGAGGCTCCATGTTGGCAACCCTCATAAACCACAACCGATGTTCTCTGTGATAAAACCAGCCGCGGTTATACCTGCACACAGAAAATTCAGACTGCTATTAACTAGGCTTCAGCTGCGCACTTGGCACATTGCACATTGCACATCCAGAAGGTCAACTATGCAGAAGGGGAGTATTCTAACATGCAATAGCTGACAAATTAGCTCTCAGGTATTCAGTAGAGGAAAATATGCACCTAAGAGCAACCAATTTTGTTAAGAAACAGAAAACATACAGTTCATTTGCAGCATACAGTTGCGCTTCATCTTTCGGCATGCTGTAAAACACAATGGATCCTGTTATTATTGCATTTGAAATTTCACAATCGAGGAACATTACTGGTTTTACCAAAAGACTTGCCTGTAAAAAATGTAAAACAAGGTATCCAGCTGAAACTTTGAGAAGTATGCTTGCTGCATCCAGAATAAAAGATATTTCAATAGATAAAAAAGTCAGATCCAGATGAACAGAAGTGCAAGGGCAGCTCACATTTAAAGGTGGTGGTTGCTTTGCATAATAACATTGGGGTACAGTAAATTCTGGATCCCCTTTGGCAGGCTCATCGGACCATGGGGAACCAAACGTCTTGTACAAATTTTCAGTAGAGTTCAAATTCAAACCAAGTGTTGTTAGATCAAGTCCAAGTGCAAGAGAAGTCAAATCTGGATCGTTCATCCGTATTACAGCGAGCAAACCAAGCATACCAAACGGGTCAGGAGCAACTTTGGATTGCAGGGACTTTAAGCTTTGATCTCTGTACTGACCTAAAGTGGACATTTGCTGCAACCGGAATTGGGATGGACCCTGGTGCTGTTGGTACTGCTGAGCCTGAATGAGCTGATCATATGATCCAACACCAACATCACTTGATGAGTTAAGAGGCCGTAATCCAATACCAGGAGGTCCACCACCCTGAACCCAAAGAAAGATTCAAAAAACAGTTAGCTCCTCCAAACCTGAATGAATGCACCTCTACTGCACACACCAGAAATCTAGACTTGTTCCAGCTTTTTGACCAAATCAAAACTCCAGTTCTAAATGTGATTTTTTTTCCCTGGTAGTCAGGAGGGTAAATTCTGCCTTATTGCTGATACACAGCAATTGTTTTTACAAAGTATATTTTTGAAAAAGTGCTGATTAGCAAAAATTCAGTACATAACTCAATCCTCTGACCAGTGTTATCAAAAGCAAAAAAGCTCTAAGAACTGTTGGGGCATTAAGCACAAAGCGCAAATAAAGCATGGGATTTAATGAAAAAAGGCACAAAGGAAGAAAAAAAAATATAAATATATATGTTTAGTCCAAGACTGATAATTCATAAGCATGAATAACAAACATATGAACAAATAATTGAAAAATATTCACAATAAAGTGAAATATCAATTGTTTAATGTAGTCTCTTCAGAAGAAGTTCATTGGCAAGGAAAAGTATGTTTTAGAACCTTGATGACGATACTGAGGCACACATTAAGCGACGCGAAGCGCTTATCATGTTTTAAGCATTGCTTCAAGGCTTAAGCGAGCCTTTGCTAACACTGCCTCTGACTATCAAAACAGCTTAACTCAAGAGGGGATGCTATTAGGAAGAAGATTTGACAATGGATCAACCATGCACACAAAAAGAAAGATAGGTGGAAGGAGGAAATGTGTTACAAATATCCTCTTTATAAACAAAATCTTTTGTTGGAAACTATGTTGCACAGAATTAAGGGGTTTGACCTTACTTAGAACAAAGTAAAATGCTTCCAATCAGATAGGGTTGATAAGGCGGAAAAGATCCCGCATAAAAAAGAAGGGGATTACCATGGGCAATTCCAAACACGATAGGATCACTTCTAGTGCGACCGAACTTTACAGACTTGATGGAGAAAGGAACAACTGAATTTAACTTACAGGAGAAGCTAAAAGATACTCTTAGCAAATTGTTGCATCGAAATAACACATTTTAGTACGTAACTCAGCAGGAGAGGGGATTCATTTCCCATTATACGCAGAGTGGCACGAAACACTGACAAGGAAGTAGTCTCAAAAAGTTGGAACTACATAATCTTTTACTTGGAGCAGACAAGATAAATATTTCTCCCCACCATCCCCTCAACCAAAACAAGGATCGGAGCAAAGCACAATAACAGATTATCAAAAAGAAAAAGAAAATTAAGAGTCTGTTTGAATTGCCTTTTGGCATATGACTTGTAAGCCAAAAGCCATAAGTTAGGATTTCTAATTTATGGCTTTTGGCTTATTTTTGTCATTTTGCCTTAAAATAAGTTTATAAGCACTTTTTAACTTTACCCAAACACTTCAAAACTGCTTAGAAGCTACTTTGACCACCTAAAAGAAGCCAACCCAAACGGGCACCAAGAGTAATGTACCTGTTGATGATAATTAGCATGTGATGATTGGAAGGCATCTGGACCATGCAAATTCAGCAGATCCTGGTTGTTCATATTTGAAAAGGAGACACCACTACTACTAACAGATGGAGCATGTTGCAGCTGCTGCTGCGGACGATGTGATGAGTATGTTCCACCCAAATTAAAACCTGCAGATCTTCCCATCTGCACCATTACATCGAGGCAGAATCAGCAGGCTGAAGCATTTACTATAAGGTTATGGATCTATTAAATAGCCAGCGAAGTTTCAGAAATTTATGCTTACTGAGAAGTGTTGCTGTTGCATCATAGAAAGAGCATTATCATGAAGCTGCTCTTTCTGGTGAGGATCCATAGCATAATCAGCATTCCCACCTTAGCAAACATGAGAGCAATAGTATTATTAGACTCTTAGCAGGGAAGAGCAACCAGAAAAACCCCCTCTACACTCAGCCATTCTCCACTACCCCCTATTCTTTCCATGGTTCCCCCAGCCCCAACCCCCAACCCCCAAAATAAAATTGTTCATACCATAAAGTAAAGAAGACATTTACTTATTCTTTTTTTTTTCACAAGTACATATTTCACAAAATTCAGGCAAAAATAACTTATAATGTAGCCATGTGGAAGACCCCTGTCCATTGTCTTGCCTTCTCAAGGGGAAAGAGAGCTATATGACAGAGCCATAACACCTATCATAGAGAGGAAGTTTGGACTTGTGAGCAGACAGCATCTACTGTCATCAGCATTTGTGAACTTGCAATCCACCAATATTCAAGTAAAGAAAAAGATGACTGGAGAAGCTGACTGATAATATCCTTGTCAAGGTGATGTACAAGTTTCATGTTTTTTGGTACAGCCAAAGGCAAGTAAAAAAGACTCCCTTCTCCATTCTATCCTAATAAAAAAATTAAAATTCTGACACGGAAGGTGACAAGGATCTCCGATTTCACTTCACCTCCTCAATTATGGAAGGAACAAAGTCTCATAATGTACTCTTTTTACTCCCTACTCCTGACCTTAATTTTCTGACCCCAGCTAAAAAGTGTAACAGCAAACATGTGTAGCATATTACCACTTGATCATCCCACTCAAGACAAATTTAAGAACTTTGTGCATTGAGAAAAGCACCTTTAAATCCTGGTAAAGCAGGAAAATCTTCATTTTGAATGCTGAATTCCTGGTTTTGCTGAACAATAGGACTGAGCCCTTGTTTCCGCAAAGAACCTGAGAATCTTGTATTATCAGTATTCTGTCTAAAATGTATGATAAAAACACTAGCAACGAGTGTTTAGACAGAGAAGGGGCTTTAATTACCCAATTGTCCTTGAGGTCCTCCAGCCGAACTAGGTCGACTGCTTAACTGAGGGAAATCATTGATATCAAAAGGAGATCCATCATTTGAATTTACATCATTCAGCAATCCCAAAGAATTAAGGCTTCCCATTGCTTGGACATGGTTTTGAGATAGTGGACCACCAGCAGAATAGGAATTTCCTAACATAGAAAGTACCTGCGGAGAGGCTGATTCCAGATAAGGCCATTAGCATAAGAGGATTCACCAACCTACAAACAGTGGGTGTTACATATACCCAATCAATCTACCTATCTAAACATGACATCTCTACGTGAAGCCAATGACAAAGGCTGCAAATGACATCCCATGTGAAAGCGCCAAAAAATAAAAGCTACAAGAATTTCTAATCGGTTTATTTTAGGCACTCAAGTTGAAAAAAAAACAAAACATCATTTTCAATCCAAAAGAACTTATTGACGAACTACAAAATTATCAACCATTTTTCCACCTCTTTCTGCTGCACCACCCCTACTACTTTCTTCTTTCAAGCCATAATTCAGAAATTTTGAATAGATGGCCATATTATTTGTATTGCAGCTTTTCCCTACTTTTGCTTTCTTCTTACTGGCATAATCTTTAATTGATATAGAAGTTTAGTTTTGATCCAATACGTCACGTTTTTGGACAGAATATAAGCTTAACATCAGTCCCACTCTCAGCTCATGTGTGTGAGACTTGGAAGTCAATTACAAACCCACCCACACCCCTTAAAATATGTGTTGGTGCACGGACGCGCGCATTTCACTTCTAGTCCACAACCTTGAGGAGGTTATTGTATATTTTCAAATGCCAAGGAGATTTTAGCACAAATCAAAAACTGAGGACTTCAATTCACATATAACTTAAAAGACTTGTCATGTAGAAAAATTCTCAAGAAAATATAGGCTGAAGCTATCAGAAGAACATCTTGTAGAGTTTGGTCAAAGAAATAAGAAAATACATTAATTAAACCAAAATAGCTCACAAGACTTGAACAAAATTTTTGAAAATCTTATAACTCCATTTCCCTTCCAGTAGGGGTAACCTGATATGATGTCTGAAAATGAATGATAAGGAATATTGGAAAATCCATAATTGCAGTAATTTTAACCACCAAGGTTTGAGGTTAGCAAAATTTTTAGCACATATCACATTCATCTTTTACTATCACACATATCAAATTCATCTTTTACTATCACAACCTCCAAAGCATGATGTAGTACAGCTGAAAAAAACAATAGAATGAAACTAGCTGAGGCTCTGACAAATGTGAGGAAAATCACTCCAATAATTCTGGATAGTAAAAGGAGAACAACCAGCAAGAACCCAAGGAAGTTAACAAACTAGATGAGGCCAGCTGAAAACCATCAGTAGTTCAAGCTAGTTTGATGCACTAGAACCGAGGGTCTTTCGAGAACAGCCTATAAGCCTCCACAGGATAGTGGTAAGGTCCACATACACTCTACTCTCCTCAAACCCCACTTAGTGGGATTTCACTGAACAATAGAGAAAAAAAGGGACTAACAAACTAGAAGAGGGGAATCATCATCTATGCAAAGCTAATTTACCTTGCTGAAGAACACCACTCATTATCCTATTAGGTCCTTGAACATTTAAATTTCCAGAACCGGCATTGGCGTTCATATTTAACCGTGAAGCAAGACCAGTCACAGACAATCCTGCACCCGAGCTAATACTTCTGCCCATGTTGCCCCCGCCAACAATATTTCCCACCGAGTTTGTCATCCTTGGGCCTGCATTTCCCAAAATTTGGGACACCCCAAGACCTGGCACAGAACTTCGATTACCAATTCCTGCAGAGGTTGGGAGAATCCCAGGAATAGAACCTCCTACACCACTAGCATTATTGCTATATCCCGCATTAGCAACAACACTCATACCACCTCTACTTGTCATTCCAGAATGAACGTGAGAATTGCCTTGGGATATCTGCAGCACAAATACTAACAGACATAAGATATGCAATACAAGAGAACGTTAACTGCGCATATAACAGAGAAGAAAACAAACAACAGTGCTTGAATAAAATTTAATAAATCCTTGACATTGTTTACAATAAAATTAGCAGTATCTCTCAAGAGCTCTTTTCATCTCCATTTCCAAAAAGCAAATTAAATCATTTCCCAAATCAAAATCCCACGCGCTCCCTCTATAAGTCCTTCCGTGGTTTCCCATCTCAAATTAAACTTCACCCAAGTGCAGGAGAGAGCCTAGAAGAGAAAATGACAATGATTTTTTCCCTCCTTTTTTTTTCCCACTTAGGTAATATCAACTATCAAATACAAAAAAAAATTGGAATAATGATAAGAGATACATTACGCAAACCTGAGAAAGGGTAGCCGGAAGATTGTTTGATGAAAAACGACCACCAGAAAGGTTATTTCCAGATTGCTGGACAACACTGGAGGGGACGTTATTTATTGCCGTGTTTCTTGAACCAAGTGTACTGTGCATGTTAGGAATGTTGAAACTCCCATGAATGTTATGCAGTCCCTGAATACTTCCTGTGAGAATAAGTTTATTGATAAATCGGCATAAATATCAGAAAGTAATGAAAATCCAGCAAATAACTCACCAGAGTGTTGATAAAGAGGGGACACTGCACCAGATTGAGGAGGGAAAGATGAAGGAAATGAGTGACCAGTGTTGTCAGAAAGATTTGAAGCTGATCCGTTTAAAGAAGACTACAACCAAACAGGAAATACATTATGAGTGAACTGCTAAATGAATATTCAGCTTAGAACAGCCCTTTTTTCATGCATGAAGAAGTCATCTAAAAACTACGCCATCCAAGACATTTAATACACCAGAGAGAAAGGTAATCAATAAAATAACAGCGTAAGTGGTCTATAAAGCTACTCAACTTCCCTTATTCAACCATAAACTCAAATACTCAACCTTTAACTGTCCTTCAGCATAATCAAGCAATCATGACATTGGATTAATTAATCATCCAGTAAAAGGAGCTGATTTCTGTGGAGAGAAAGATGCATGGAATTCGACAAAAAGACCAGCCATCTAAAAATGATTTAAGTATATGCATACACCAAAGTCGCAATAGGAATCCATAACTGAAATACATAGTACTTAGATGCCAAAAGATGCACCAAATTTCCATTATCTCCAACAGTACAAAGACATTAAGAGAACACCCAACTTAGGAACTAAGTTGCTAGACTCTCCAAAATTGTTGTCGCACCCATGTCAGATCCTCCAAAAGTTGACACCATCGATCAACATTTTTGAAGAGTTCGAGCAACATAGCTTAGGAAGTCCATTCATTTTCCTAATACTGATTTAGGAAGTTCATTCATTTTCCTAATGCATCAGTCTGATCTACGAATTAGACTTTCCATAACTCTTGATAGAAAATTAAACTAATTCCGCATTCAGAAACCCAATATGGATATTCACACCTCAAAGCTGCTAACAGTTTCGGATAGCAGCAATAAAGGTGTAAATAAGGCGAAACACTTATCAATAACATCTGTCACAGGCTGCTGCAAACACCGGACAGGAATACTTCATTTCAATTAAATTGGGGAAAATAGCATGATGATTCATAGTTCATCAACTAGACAGGCAACATCAGTTAACGCCATGAATGACAATTGTCATCTGGATTTCTCGATCAGCATCTCATTCCTCAATCTAGTAATGATCAGCTCCAATGAAGTAGGGAACCAAGGAGAGTGAAAGTTTATCCAAATAGTATAACATCATAACTAAAATAAAATGTTTCAAGGAACACAAAAAATATTCCTTTTTTGTGCCGAATTCGTATCACACCCTTTCATTTTGAGGTGCTCCCAATTATTTGACACTATTCTACTAACAACATATTTTATATAACCTCCACAAAGTTCAAAAGTTAAATTTAACTACTGAAAATTAAAACTTTAAATGATTTTTCTGAATTAAATTAACTTCTCGAACATTAATTTAATACTTCCTTAAACTACATAATATGGAAGATCAGTCAAAGTAAGAGCCATGAATAGAAGAGTAATTGTTAAATTCAGGAGAGGTGGAAATTAGATTGTACCAGCATCAACCTACTTCTTCTACAACATCAGCACTTACTCCTCCTTCCAAGAGTAGGAAAGTGAACAGAAAGGGGCCAACTCAATTTCAAAAAAGGAATATTTGAATTTCAAAAATAAAGGGGCCAACTAAATACAAGAACAGAACTGAAACATACAAAAACATACCCACTGTAGTCCCACAAAGTGAGCTCCAAGGAAGAACTGAAATATTAGTATACAAATAAATTTTATTACGAAAGATAAATACATTGTGTAACCCTGACATTGCAGAAATGTCAAGATGTCATGCAGAAAATTTTCCTGGTTGTACAGCAGCTTCCCTTATCCTTTTCTTCGGAAAGGTTATGGGAGAAACTATGGAAGCCTTTCCAATGAGTAAATACCTATTATCTGAAAAGGAACGTGATTGGAACAGCAAGTCAAAAAGTATTATTTATCGCTAGAATTGAATTGAGCGGAAAAAGAAAGACGAAAGCATCAGAAAGTAATTACAGCAAAACTTAAGCCTTGAGACATACTGAGAGAGAGCCATGAAGCATTAAAACACAAAGTTCTGAACATGCCTAGCATATGACCTAGTGAAAGCCAGATGTCGGTAAAAAATTCAAAACGAGTTCACCGCTTCAGAACACCAGCTAAAAATCTGAGAGGTAAACAGCCATTAACATTTTCAGGGTCATGTTACCACCATGCAACTTGGAGATCCCAATTTCAAATTCTATTTACAACACTCCATGAAAGAGCAAGTGCTCCAACATCAGTCAACACTTCTACACTGGAACTTGTGTGATTAGGAAAGCAACCTACCCAGTGAAACAATGGAAAAGCGTGCAAAATGGCAGAGTCACCGAAAAAGTAAGCAACAATTAAATGACAAAAAGGTACTAAAATGTTTCTCGGCACGCAACTTGTCACTCCATATGCAAATTAACAACTTACACATGCACATCATAAGAACTAAGTTATGAGAAACGTGCACTCTCACCACATTTCCCCAGATTATACCAGGAAAAAAGTAACCACAACCAAATCCTTTTCACTTGGCATGAAATTCACACCTTCCAATAAGTAACTTCAATTATTTTGTCTTTTATTACTTTTCATAACCAACTTCTAATGCTAATTATCATCAGCTTCGAGAATTTAGAAGAGAGTATTCCAAATTTCCAATGGCATAAACACAATGTAAATATATCCACAACAATCCAGATTAACAAATCACACTTCACAAACTCCAACAACAGGTAAAAGTAGAACTTATGCGTGTAGCATGCTTCAATTGACCAAAGAACCAAATATTCGTCCTTCTAAGACTAATCTACGCTTGCTGGTTACTACCTCGTAGCACTAAAACAAGAAATAACAATTCGATAAGTAAATACAGCGAAAAAACTACGACACCTTTGAAAAGCCCTAGATGATAAGTAACAATAAGCACGAACCCTAACATTTTTGCCGGATATACAAAATCTACAGTTACATATAGGAATAGATACATATGTATAGATCGATACATAGAGAGAGAAAGAATTGGAGAGAGAGAAGAAGAGATTACCGGAGATGAAGAAGTGCGAGCTACTGATCTTCGATGGTGTCAGGTGATTTGGATGAAAAAGAAAGAGAGGAAAAAAAGAAATTGAGAAGAAAAGGGCCAAATATATAAAGATTTTCGAAACCCAAAACCCAAAAGCCCAACAATCGCAATACCGTTTTCATCTTAAAAATATTTATTATTCAGTATTATTTTTTATATAAATAAAAAATTTATTACTATATAAGGAAAATGAAATTATTTCGATTTACTATAATTTTTTGAAATACTTATTGATGACTCTTGGTAAAGATAATTGTAAATAAAGGAACCCAAAAAAGGAGGGATTTGAAGGTCAATGGACTATTGTTCGTTAAACAAAAAGATTAACAATAGAATGTCATAGTTTAAAAATTTCATAAATTTAATAAAAAAAATTAATTTTAATATGAAAAATAATATTATAATTCGAAAGAGATATACGTATAAATTCTTTTTTTACTTTGTAGTTATTTTTTTTCACCATGTTGTAAGTATTAAAATTTATTGAATATAAATTTATGAAATATTTTATATTATATTAAATTCAAGATATATTATTCTAATATTATGGATTAATATAACTAAATTAATTATTTAAATTTAATAAATATAAATTTACTTAAAAGTTCGAATTCATTTATTTGAGCTATAAAGACAAGTTCTTTTTGTTAAGTCAAATATCATTTCATCCTATAGGCTCAGCTTGGTGCCACATGTTAAATAACGTGATATGTTAAGTCAAATAAAGAAATCAATAAAATCATATCATGTGTCAAAATAACATGGTATTCTTATCCTAATCGACACCAATAAAAAGATATAATGTGTACAAGTGACATAGTTTGACCAATCAAATATCATCATGTCGCTTAAATTTAATAGGCCTAAGAAAGTCTATTGTTATTACTACTTCTACATTATAGTACTTCAGTTCGATTAGCTAAAGAGAAGTTTGTTCTCATCATAACTTCTTTGTACAACTATAAATACAACTCTTAAGTGTTCATGCCTATCTTAGTAAAAATCAATTATTTATTCAATTAAATCATAGAAGCACCAAACTAATTAAATGAGAAGAGAATAGTTGCACTCGTTAGTTGAAAATCCAAATCGACCAATTCAAATAAGAAGATATAATTTTGTTACCCCAGCTACCTCAATTATAATCGATGTAGGTGGAATACTATTAAATGAACCTAAAGCTTATTTATATGTATATTACAAGACAGCAATCACAGAGAAATCTTATGAGAGAGAAATTAAAGAATAAATAAATTTGTATCCACATTATTTATTTATTTATCAATAAATTTTCCATCAATCTCGGATGGAGCTAAAGATTGACTATTTTTTGGCTTTGGAGTATGATAGATAAAGCAAAATAGCTCTTTAAACTGTCTGCGCTTCTTTTATTTGTGAAGTATCAGTTAGTCAATGCAACTTTCGACGCTCCTCATGGGT
>JAOTQJ010000007.1:25502774-25516932 GCA_025642045.1 Solanum sejunctum | reverse complement strand
ACATAGGGGTTAGGCTGCGTACATCCGACCCCCCCTCACCTTGCAATGAGCGGGAGCCTTTTGAGGCACTGGGGTATATTGATGATGATGATTATTTATCAATAAAATTATGTTTCTTAAAGAAAAACACTCAAAATAGAAAAATTTAAAAACTTATTAACATATAATAAATTGTACAAGCATTATATAAGAAAAATTACTTTACTATTGTCTTGAAAGACTTAAGCAGATGCAACTAAGATTTTGACCTAATACAAATATAAAATCAAGCACATATACCTAAAATTAAGGATACCAAATCTGGTTCGAAAATTGATGACCCTCTAATCTGTCTAAAACTTTTATGAAATAGTTATAAAATAATTGTATATTAGATTTTAGATCAATCAAATATAATTTATTTTAAAGTGATTTTCAGTTTAGTTCAACTCTAACCTATTTTTAAAATTTATTATAATTTGAGTTTATTGCTTAAAATTTTATTTGACTTTTTTTTATGGGTCTAGGCTCAGATCCCCGATCAAATGTGGATATTGGGTTCCGGATTCGAATCAAGTTTATGGTCTCAAGCTTGGCTTTAGTCAAGTCTCAAATCTCAAATCAAATTTCGAGTCTTGACTCAAGGTAAGATCTCAAGTTGAGATGGATATTGAGTCAGAGTTGGATTAGATCTCAATGTTAAAATTATCATCTCCTACTTTCTCTAATTATCTAGAATAGTCTGGAAGGTTCTACAGATGCGGAGAATTCTCTAGAAAAATCTAAAAAGTTCTAGAGACGTGTTGAGTCCTCTAGAAAGTCTAAAAGGTTCTAGAGATGTGTGAAGTTCTCTAGAATAGTCTGGAAGACTCCGGAATTCTCTAAAATTCCCTGGAAACGTGTGGATCTTGCAAGAAGGCCCTAGGACATTCTAGAAGACTCTAGACAAGTCTTGACATGTAAATATCTAAATATTTAGTAGTAAATATCTTAAATATTTGGTAGGAAGATTCTAGGCTATCATTTATAACTGTTTGATCAAAATGATCCTAGTTGTCCATTTAGAGAAGGGGTTAGTATAAATACTCCTTAGGCTTGTCATTTTAGGCATCAATCAAGCAAAAAAACAATGAAGCACCAAGCAAGCAAAAAAACAATGAAGCAAGTTTAAAAGCATTCTCCCACAAAATACTTAAGAGCATTTTGAGTGTGTAACATCTTCTCCATTAGTCTTCTCTTATCAATTGTGTCCTTTTCATCTTCAACACTCAAGTTATAGATCAGTTTCAAAATATCATCAGATATCGAATATTATATCAAAATTCAAATTAGGGATCGACTATCATATCCAAATCTAATTAAATAAAATTTCTATAATATTTATAGTAATACAGTCTAAAATTAAATTCTTTTCAATTTTCATACAATAATTCCCCAAATACAACAAGACCCCTTGATTACAACAAATCACAACCTTAAATAATACATTACATGCATTATTTTCTTACTAACCAAATCAATAATAAATTTGATATTTATAATTAAATATGCATTATTTTTCATGTTGGAATTAAACAACATGTTAATCTAGACATTTGTTGAGTTCTCATGATGGGCAACATCCTCTTGATCCTCGCCAAATTTGTCAGCCATTTGAACATTTACATTAGGGGTGTTGCCTCCACTAGTTTGCCCTGAAAATTGCAACTCTATTAGTGGATAATTAATTGAATTTAAATAGTGTTGATAACTATGACTAATAATCGTAATGGGTTAGTTACTATTCATACAAGGTAATTAATTAATAATTTCTGTATTTAATTTTACCTGGATTGACAACAGATGTAGCAGTCCTTTTATTTTTATAATGTGAAATAGCAAAAATACCCACAACAGCCCAAACAAGGAAAAAGGCTGGGATTGTAGTGCCCAAAATTATGGGCAAATTGTGTTTCTTGTTCTTGTTATTCTTGCCAGATCTCGTTGTTGGCTGATCATTTCCTGGTGATGATGAATTATTATTCTGACAAGACTTATCAGATGCACTGCACAAATCTGAATTTCTTGAAGTACTGAAACAAAATTAATTGATGAAAATATGATCTGATTAATCCGCTTATTTATTAGCTGAGTTTATTTTAGTCCGACTTATTTTAATTTGTATAAATTTATAAAAATGTTTCCAAAAATATCAATTTTAGAAAACATTTGATATGTTATGTATGAAAATATTAAAAGGTTAACAATAGTTTTGTTAGGCATAAAAAAAATTATAAAAGAACAAATAAAGAAATTAAACTAAGTAAAAATTGGAGTTGGATGGGTTGTAACTTATGACCCACCTCATAGCTCATCTCATTTCAACTTAAGTAGCTCTTTGATGAATTATTGACTCGCTCATTTAGTAATTTAACCTATCTTGATTCGTTTAAATTCAGTTCAGTTTCTATTTAAAATAACTTACCTTTTTCACCTGCTATTTAAAAGTTGAAATGATGAACTTTTACTTTTATTCAAAAATACTTATTTTCTTGATAATTTGGCCAAATACCCTCATTCTCCTAAATAAGTATTTTTAACCATTCAATAGCCAAACAATCCAAGAAAAATGTACAACAGGAGATATGTTTAGTGTTGCCTTTTCTTACTTTAAGGTTAGGCCATTTTTATTTGACAATGAAGCAGGGATTGGTCCACTGAATTGGTTATCTGCTAAATTCCTGAAAGAAATTAAACCAAAAATCAAAAATCATGTTTCATATCAACATATAAACCAATGTTTTAGCACATACATTTACTTCAAGGGCATAAATGTAAATACAAAGTTTGCTAATAAAGAAATTATAAAAAGAATTGAACTCGTAAAAAAGCTCTAGAAAAGTTAGAAAATGCATCAGTTTTAATTCATAAAATTTGTAACTAGTTTTACTGCTCTTTGAGGCTTAAGAATGATGCACTTTATGTGTAAATATTGATTGTCTATAACAATCGTTCATAATTTACCAATATATATAGTTATATACACATTGACAGTATAAGAAATAGTTAGATAATTACTTAGTTATTTATAAAGTAATTTCAAAATAGTTAGTGTATATAAAATTATAATATTGTTAAATTTATTTATCAAAATATAATGTTTTGATACTTACAGTTCTTTAAGATTTGGTAAGATGCCAAGGAAATCAGGAATAGGTCCACCCAAATTGTTGTCACTCAAATCACTGCAATTCCAAGAAGAACAAAAAATAAATAGTTAGAAATTAGTTAAAATTAAAATATCCCCAATTGGGAAAAATTGTATTTAAATTAAATTCCACCAAAAAACAAAGAAAAAGAAATATTACATTGTCTCAAGAGCATCCATGGAACTAAAATCTGGTAGTGATCCTGACAAATTGAATTTACTCAAGTACCTGCAAAAAAATATTTGATGTCAACAACAAAAAAATATGATTATTTGAAGGACAGTTTTGAAGCAACGATAAAATCATCTCTGACATGAATGCGAGCCGTAAAAACAATTACTAATGCTTCTTGCACTATTGTAGATTGCTTTGATGTGCAATCTTTTAAATGCATGAACGCAAAATGCTTTGTGCATCGAACTATCCTTAAAAACATATAATGAATAAAATTTTGCTTACAGTGCTGTAATACGAGGTGGATCATTGCTGCTACAATTGATCCAATCATATGTAAAAGGTGATGGAAGACAAGGATCACCAATCCAGCCTTGTAATACTTCAAATTCCTTTTGCAATGATATTAAGGTCTCCACTATATATAAAAAAAATAAAAAAATAAAGTACTTAAGTAAGTATAAGATCCCATATATATAGAATTCAACAACATTAGAAATATCAAAATAAACGATCTAACCTAGATATACTAACTATACATATAATTTTTACACGTCATTTGTTATGATGAATTGAATGAATTAAATAGCTATGGTCATGGTATAAGATTTGATTTTTGCCAAAAACAATTATACTATCACATCATCTAAAAGACATAAGACGAGTTAGAATAAATGTTTGAGTATATATATGTTATTATAGACAATTACTGATAGTTATCTTTTGATATAATAATGTATATATTCTTTCATATTATCAAATGCATAGATCAAATCAAACTAATAAATCGAGATTAATATCTATATATTGAATGCGTGTAAAAGAATTTACACAATCAGAGATAACTACAAGAAACCTGAAATGAGTTATTTGCTACAACAAATTAAAAAACGAAATGAATAATCTAAGTTAATTTCATATTCTCTTTGTCTCATTTTTGGTGACACACTTTTCTTTATGGTCCATCTCAAAAAGAATGTCATCTTACTTTAATTGGAAATAATTTACCTTTTAAAATTTTCTCTTAATGAAATGATTCTCAGCTACACAATTATCTAAGAATGATTTTAGACCATAAATTTTAAAAGTCGTCCTTCTTTTTAAAATACCATTTCAAGTGAAAAGGTGCAATATAAAATGGGACGAAGGGAGTAGTAAATAGTAGGAGTAATAAGGTGTACATACCATCTTGGCTGTTTGTTCCATCAGTCAGTGCATCACCAACAATGAATATTTCCAAGGCATTGATAAGAGGGGGAAGTGTTGAATTTGTGGTTTTAACAACAGAAAAGGTAGTGTTTGGTGAAACAGTGAGATTGCTAACATACATTTGAGTAAAATCTCCATAAGGTGGCAAAATTGGGTCTGAGAAAGATTCAGTGTCTTTGAAAATCCTAAATGATCTTGTTTGGTTGTCATCAAGTTGAGTTACTTCAGAGAAGTACATGTTCATGTAGATTGGAACATTATCAATTGGAAGAAAATTCATGTTCCATGTTATCATATCTAATGAATTGTTTGTGGAAATTGCATTTTGTAGCACTTGTTGTGGGGGTCGATCTCCATGACTAGTGTCAATAGTTGAGGCATCACTTGTGAGTGATTCTAATGAATTTCCAGGAATCCTAGGGATCCATATTCTGTCATAGGGATCATCTATGTACCTGTCCATTTTGATTAGAAGAAATTAATTTATTACAATAATAATAACATATTCAATAAGCTTATTAGGGGCCTAAGAAGGTAAAATGTATATTGATTTTATCTTTATAGGGGTCTTAGTGGAGTGGTAAATTAAAGAAAAGTAACAATATTGTATAGGTTCAAACATTAAGTTGCGATTAAGCCTTAACCCTAAGTAAATTGAGATCAGATATATTAAGGGGTGTCAAATAAACAAGTTGGGTTAAGATTGAACAAGTTGATATGGGTTGAGTTAATAAATGGGATTGGACTAAAATCAGGCCAATAATTACTTGAACTAAAATGAGCTAAAAATGGGGTAGATTGTGACCCGTCCAATTTGACACAAATTTTTCAATGGTGCATCTTCCTCTACCCAACCCCTTACTCGTGTTGATCCCTCAAGTACCTTCTATCGAGACTCAATTTTTACCTAGAACTCGTGATCTGATCCTAAACCTGATGTAAGACCCAAGACTTGCCCCTCATCCAAACTCGAGATTGACTTTGATTTGGAACTCTATACTAGGATTCTACCCGGGACCTAAGACCCTAGACCTGAACTTGACTCTAGACCCATGTTCCGACCCTAACTTGAGATCGAGCTCCAATGTTGATCCAGAACTGCAGAACCGATCCTGATACGAAACTTGAGATCTTACTCTAACTCGGGACTTAAGACGCGACTTTAACCTAGAACCTAAGACCTAATCCCATCTTTAATCCCAAACTCATGACCAAGCCTCAATCCTGAATTGGGACTCGAAGTCGACTTTAAATCATATTCTTGAGACCCGAACCTTGATTGATAGAAAAAATTAAAATAAATCTCAAACAAAATGTCAAAATTAAAATTGACGTACATCTCAGAATTAGCTAGAATAATTAGGCTAATATTAAGTTAAATTAACGATCACCTTCAAAATAATTATGTTGCATTAATCTAAAATCAGACCAATATGAAATTATTTTATGCTTAATCCTTAAATTTTTGAAAGGATTGGATGGACCATCACTTTTTGGACGATACTTGATACCCCTAGTTATATATAGAGATGATTCTTCACTATGCATGCCCCTTTATTTATGTCCCTTTTTAATCCAATATTCTATAATAAAAAAGAAGAAGATAGTTTTGATACTAGAAATTCAAAATATATCGAGTCATTGCATCTAATCCGAAAAATAGAATAATGATATGATCATAAAACAAAGAACCAAAGAATATAGGGACTTGACAAATCATTTCCCTTCAACTGACGTTTGAAATTAATTTAGGTCCAAAATCCGTTTAATATATTTGTTTTGGACTCCTATTGTCCACACCTTAGAGTGCATGCCCTGGGACCACCCCACATCAATGATGGAAAGGGGATCGGAGATTTTTCTACGTAAATTTAGATAATTCTTTCTCTTTAAACTAGCTTTTAAGTTAAGCTAGACAAATAAAGTAAGTCGAGTTTTCTAAATTTACCATTGACTAACACTAAATTGAATTACTCTTAACGCAAAGAGAAGTAACAAAATCACATTGAGGTTAGCTAGTTTTACCTTATAGTTTTGTTAGAACCAAAAGCAACTCTTCTTCTCAAGAACAAAGCATGGTTATCATCAACATGACTATACATAGTAGAATCCAAGCCACGAACTTCAAGTGCTGAGATAAAAGGAAACTGACCATCCACTGTCTGGGCAAGACACACACTAAGGTAATTTCCCTTGACAACATAAATTGTTTCATAGTATACAAGTTGGTCACTCATAGTTGTCACAGTGGCCCAATGATTTCCATCAAATTGAAGTGCAAATGATGGTGGATTGGATTTTCCATCGTAATTTCCATAGTAAAAACTAGCTCGAATTAACACTTTTCCACCCTGTTTGATTTCATCGATAAGGTAACAATTCTTTTTCCTGCTTGTGAACACCCTTAGAGTGTCCATTACGTGTGATATTGAGGAGTTGGATTGTACAACATAAGATTCTCCATTGGCTACGTAGACATCGTCTCCTGACCATGCTATTGAAGTTTCAAAATCAGTGTATGCTTCTGATGATCCACAATCGAGGCTCACAAACACTGCAAATAAAAAGGAAGAGGAAAAGTTGAATCGTGTCAGATTCTTCAAAAATACACTACTTTTAGAGATCTAACATATTAAAGGAATTTGCTAGAATGGTTGAGATCTTTTCATCATTGATCAAATATCTCGGATTTGAATTAAGGATATTGGAAATCTTTTAGTTGGTTCATTAACCCATCGCACCCTTAACCTAGCTGGGTACGAATCTGGATTAGTTAGGCTAGTAGGTTATCGATACTATATTATTGACCTATGCTTAGAAGATATGCTAGAGGTCTCGAGTTTGAATTATGGGCATTGAAAATCTTTTGGTAGTTAACTTTACTCCACTAAGTGAAACTATATATGATTTGACACGAATTCAGATTAGTATACAAGTAGATTTCTTGATACTCTTTAGTTGATGTATCTGGCACGAATTCACATTAATCGAGATAAAAAGGTTTCTACCACCAAATGATTAAATAAGAAAATGAAGCTTACCATCAGCAGAAACAGAGAAAACACCAAGAAGTAAAACAAGTAGGAGAAAATGGCTACTATCCATATTGCTACAGAGGTAGAGAATGGTGAGCTCAAGAATAGAATTGAATGAAAATGAAGCTTAATTAAGGTTTACTTATATGGGGAAAAAATATTGTGTTTTTGGAATAATTATTAGGTAGGACTTGGATTATTCTTAATAGCTACAAGTGGCAAAAGTTGACCCTGTATTTTTGGGTTGTATTTCCCTTTTAATTATTCACAAGATAGACAAATTGTGTCGTGGAAATCAAGTTAAGGTAGAGGTGGATCATAGTCAGAATTTAGAGTTTATATACCCTCAACAAACTCATAGTTTTTGGATTTGTAATTAAATATCTATATATATTTGATAAACTTTTTAATACGAATAAAAAATCTAAATGAAAAATTATTGTTCGTTTGAAATTATAATTAATTAATATTGTTTTTCGACGCCTAAGTTAAGGCATCGACTATTCAGGTTAGAGATTTATATATTATATTTTAATCTTGCGAATTGAGAATCATATTCTACATTATTATTGCTAATTTTTTATTCTTTTTAACTTATATCCAAATTAATACTACTTTTCTTCTTCTTCTTTTCCTTTAAGTATCACAATTTTTACGGTCAAACGCCTATTAATATTATTTAGGTTCTCCAAAAATTAGAAACATTTGGCTTAAGTTTTATAATTCATATATACTTAGACATGCATGTTCTCATTATACAGTAACTTGTAGTAGTTGCAAAGTCAGCATTTTCACTAAGGGTATTTATACTTTTAAAACATAGGCAGGTAATTTTTGTATTAAGGTTATTTAACAATTGATATATATATATATATTTAACTTATAACTTCGTAAAAGTTTTTCGACGAAAGGTGTTCGACTATCTTTAATTGAATGTAGCTCTTCCCTTGATTTGTAGTAGCTAAATGATCACTTTTGTTTTGATCATAAATATTTAATTACATCCAAAATTACTGTCAAAATCAGCACCATGTAACTGGGTAAGTCAATGGTAAACTTCGCAGTAGACTCAACTAATATGCCAGATAATATACAAGACTTAAGACTTTGAACAGTCAAACTAAGCTGCATGCAGGTCATTTTATTATATATTATTATTATTGAAAATTTTTATTCCATTGAGTAAATATATCAATGATCTGTTCATCCAATTTACAGCCTAAATAACGTAAAAGTCTACGTGTGTGTATATATAAACACAATTACGGCTCGCCGAAAATATTTAGCTATAATTACAATTAAAGTTTTATAAAATTTGTATAATTTATACAAACATTTTACATGAATCAAATTTTATAGCAAAATATATAAACACTGCAAATTATATAGCGAGTTATACAAACGTTGTTCACGAATTATATAGCGACATGTACAAATACTATACAAAAACTGTATTTGTATAGCGAGTTATACAAACATATACAAACGCTGCGCAAATTATATAGACATTACTATAACTATAGTTATGAAATGTAATTACCCAAATTGTAGTTGTGGAGCATAGTTAAAGTATTTTTGAATAACTATATATGAAAATTCTTCTTTATTATATCACCCAACTTTAAATATAATTAATTCAATGTATTTAAAATGACTATATATAGTTAATAATAAGGATAAATTAAAATTTAAGTGATAACTTATCTCTTGATTTTTTTAAATTGGACTAGTAAATGTATGATATAGCGGACAAGTAATAAATAGAAAAAAAATATAAACTTATAATCAATATAAAAATTTCTAAATTTCAAATTTTGACTATCCAATTGGATTGTCACTATACATATTCCAATCTTTTCTACGTACATACCATGCAATATGCGCAGAAATTGATATAACGACGATGACTTTTGTGAGGTATGTAAGTCAACTCTTTAATCATTACTGGGAAGTTGCGGACAACGTGTGAAGATATAAGGGACAAAATTGCTTGACACAAATTTTTATTAGAAATATACAATATCTTACGACAAGTGAATATTATCATAATATTCACTTGATTTTAGTATGAGATTTTTAAATATATTTACCCCTACGATTAAGGTTTGGACTAAATAATTAAAATATCTTTATATAATATTAGGATTAATATTGTTAATGCTTTATCCTGAAACCCGATTTTCAATGTAGAGTTATTTTTGGAACCAAAATATACATACAACTATAAATATAAGAAAGTATTATATGAATATACACTGTCTCTGTCATTTTGAGTGTGTAGTCGATAACTATCATTTCAATCATAACTATTATCATAGTTCAATCACCATAATTTACCATCTCTAGCCCAACAACAATCGATCATTATTATTGTCAATCACCATCATATTTAGCCATTATTTACAATCATCACCATCAATTATTATTATCTTCATTATTAATCACCATGGATACTTACCATTATTAGTTAATATTATATATAGTTAATCACCATCATCATTCATCATCATCATTAGCTATCAAGATCATTCTAATATAATTATTAGCTGCCACCAACAACTAACAATTATTATACCATAAAATACTATTCACAGCCACCATTATCAAGTCAACATCATTATAAATCGACACATATGATCAACACTAGTCATCACTATCACCAACGTATATGCTCCCATTATTTTTTAAACAAAAAGAGAAAATAAATAATTTTCATTCACACAAATAACCACGGGTGCACACTCACTACTCACGTTCTTTGGCTTACTCAGACACCACAACAACACACCTTGTCCTTACATACACTCCCTACAATATAGATATATATGATCACCTGTACAGCTATCCATTCACCAAATCACTCATAAAAAAGCTTGAAAAGAAAAGAGGGACACACCTACAGATATATATAGAAATTTACGTACAGGGGGTGGAGGGATTTTCTTCAAGTGTCGACTCTATTTTTGTAAGTAAAATAAACCCTATTCATTATCGTTCCTTTAATTGGAAAAATCCTTCCTTGAACAACTGTGAAAAAAAGGAGCTAGGGTAATAGTGACGTTCTATTGGAAGACCTGGATTTTATCTAGGGGTGGTAATTAGGCGGATTGTGTCAAATTTGAGTAGGTTATAATGAGTCAGGTTTTAGAACAAATGGGTCAAGATCCAACCCAACCTAAATGTACTTGGGTCAAAGTGGGTTTGGCCAAAACAAGTTGAGTAATGGATTATAGAGCGGGTTAAGACCTAATCCGACCCAACTTTTACTAAATTTTACTTACTTTATTTGTTTTTTTTTAATATTTTAATACGTAATTAAATTATTTTTTTTTATTTTGGCTATATGAAATATATAAAATTTTAAAAAAAGTATTTTAGAAACATTTTGATAAGATCTCTCTCAAGTCAATTTGAGTTGAATATCAACCAATTTTAAATGGGTTAAAATGGGTTGAATTGTGCTAATAAATGGGTGGGTTAATAATCTACCCAAACTTCAATTGGTTGGACGGGTTGAACAAGTTTAGTTTAATTTTGCCACCCCTAATTTAGCATGAATCTAGAAGTTTTGATGGTGCTGCTGCAACAAGATATATAAATATATACAAATAACATATACAAGATATACCCATTATATATTATTAATTTAAATATAATATTTATTTTGATTATTACTTAAATTTTATTAAATCATATCATCAAATTCATTAGAGGAATATATCTCATTTTATGAAATAAACAATTTAGTGTGATCATGTTGTACGTCAGTGAATTATTAGGGTTTCAGGGACTAGACAAGTCATGTATCGTGATAGTAGGCTGGCTAGCCATTTGGCCCAAAACTTGTGAACTGAGAGAGCCTAAAAATGACCCCAAATGTTGTCTGAATTTGATTTAGGATGGAATGATTTTTAAAATGACAAATATTAGATATGTTATTACGAGTTGTAATATTAGATAATGAATTGCAAATTTTACTAATTATGGGTTTTAACAATTTAATTACAAGTTATAATAGATATATACACCATACCCATTTCATTCCAATTATATATTCAAATTTGTTAGGATATATGTTTGAGTATGTACTTGGTATGAATTGGGTATGATATATATATTTGTTACAACTCATGATAACATATCTAATATTTATCATTTTAGCAAATTCTATTTTAGGGATTATCTGGATTTCCTATTCTTACTAAATTACTTTACAAAATATTGTTCATGTGAACTTCTAGAATTGAAATTATTAAGTAAATCATCATATGTTTCCATAACTTGCAAAATTGTTTGGTTGCTGTGAATTACCAATAATTAGAAAATCTTAGTTAAATTAGTCGATTTGTTATATATACTTTTTAGTTCGTTATTATTATCAATTCAATTCTCATCTTGTAATCTATTTCTCTCGTATTTTCACCTTCCTATCTTTAACTCATAGAATTCATATATTCTTACCCACCCTAATATGCATTTGTGGTGGTAGATGTGATTACCCTAATATGCATTTGTGGTGGTAGATGTGATTCCATGGTAACACACTTATGTGCTCATTCTCTTGAATTCATATCAAGCATATAGATCTGATCTTGCAGGTCAAGGAAAGTTAAATGACATTTTGCTATAAAAAATAGTTTAATGACATTCACGCACCATGTGAATATGTGCATTATGTGCATCACACATGCATCTTATATATTCTTTTCACTTTGTGAAACAATTTAAATGCTAAAATGTTCAAGTAATTAAACTTTTAATGTAATGATAGTATGTATTAACTATAGTTATCTTTAATTAAGTCATTATCATTGCTTTATAGCTTGAAAAATATGAATAATCTTAAGTCGTTCTCAAAGTTATGCTCATTTTTACAACTTAAAGACAAGAACTTGTCTATAGAAAAAATGGCACACTATATCAACTAAAACAGGCAATTGACAACATTAATCATGTTTTAAGATATTGGTATAAAATAGTTATTCGGCCAAAAATTTAGCACCACATAAACTAAATATCAATCTCCATATAAATATAAGAGAGAAGTATTAAAAACACTCTCAAACTTGTCATGAATTATTAGTTTTATCCCTAAACTGTTAATAGACTTAAAAACACCTCTCAACTTGGCGAACCAAGCTTAAATACACCCTCGAACTTGGCACAAATTATTAGTTTTGTCCCTGAACTATTGATAGGCTTAAAAACACTCCTCAACTTGCCAAACTGGGCTTAAATACACCCCTCCCCATGCCACATGGCATAACAAGTGAATACAATTTATTTAAAGTGCGTGAAAGGTTAAAAAAAGACCACATCAGCCTTTTTTTCATTCAACTTTTAATTATCAAACTACTAAAATGCACTTTTTCTTCTCATTTAACAATTCCTTCTTTAATGGCGACCTCAAAGCAAAATTTTTTTCCATTCTCATTTTTAATTGTTTGATTCTCTTTCTTTTTCTATTTTGTTTATGATTATTTTTTGTCAATGTGGACTTCTGACAACGTTAAAAATTTCATGGTCGAAATATGATAATCTCATAAGAAGATTTTGGGATTGTAAAAATATGGCAACGAATGAAGCTCTACAAAATTTCAAACCAAAATTTAATAAGTTACAGAAACATGAAGCTAGGAGAGGGGGGTTTTAAGCCTATCAATAGTTTAGGAGCGAAACTAATAATTCGTGTCAAGTTCAAGGGTATATTTAAGCTTACTTTGCCAAGTTGAGGGGTGTTTTTAAGTCCTACCAATAGTTTAGGGACGAAACTAATAATTTGTGCCAAGTTCGAGGGTATATTTAAGCTTACTTTGCCAAGTTGAGGGGTGTTTTTAAGCCTATCAATAGTTTAGGGACGAAACTACTAATTCATGATAAGTTTAAGGATATTTTTAATTGCAACACCCCTGTGAAATGATAAAAATACCCCTAGACTTGACCTTGCCCCATGCTTCATTTGTGTATCCGAGATCAAATTTGCAATCAGTGCGAAAAATTGAGTCAAAAAATGGTCTCAACTCGATAAAAATTCAAGAAAACGCGAATTATTTTTGCTTAAGTGAGCTCAAAACAGTGGAGTTTCTGCGTCCCTTCCACGACACAGAGTGGACGTGGAACCACACTTTGTGTTTTTTCGAAAATTCGACAAAAAGTGAAAATTTGTGAAAAAGTTGAAATTAACACTAATGCGCGTCACGCACTAGTGTAATTTTGGGGCAGATTTGTTCTTTAATGGGAAAGGGTATTTTCGATCTTTCTCACACCCCATATCATAAACTAAGTTAGTTTTAATACGATTTAAGTTCAGAAAATATTTTTTTTGTTCATTCACACGTTCAAGCAAACCCTCTCAAGCATTCACGCCTAAGAATTCAAGATTCGGTAATAGAACTTAGTGATTCTTCAAATTCTTCAAGAATTCTTTCCAAGATATGTAAGGTCACCCTAAATTCATTAGTTTTAGAATATTTTAGAAAAATATGACTTAGTTTTAATTCCAAAAGTCCCAAGTCTTGATTTTGAGTAATTTCATTAAAACCTTATAAAGTTTAGTAGATTTTCCTACGTATG
>JAOTQJ010000007.1:25491912-25502674 GCA_025642045.1 Solanum sejunctum | reverse complement strand
TGAAGTCCCCGAAGAAAAGAGAAAATCGAATCAGTCAATTTGGAATGAGAAGATGGGAACCGTTTTGTGGCAAAAGCGCTTCTTTCATTTGTGAAGTAGCAGTTAGTCAATGCAATTTTCGACACTCTTCATGGGTCATCTGGAAACAACCGCTTTATGTTTTAAAACATAGGGGTTAGGCTGCGTACATCCAACCCTCCCTCACCTCGCAATGCGCAGGAGCCTTTGAGGCACTGGGGTATATTGATGATGATATAGAAAGTATATGAAGTAGATATGTTAAAAATTATATTTTTTATACGTATATATTAAATTTTGAACACCTTTAATAAAAATTTTGATTTTGCTATCAAAAAAGGTCTACATGAATCACTTTTCCTAGTATACTATATATTCAATAAATTATATATTGTATAACGAGTGAAATTTGAACAATATGAATCTCTAGGCAAATATATGCTTGGTTGGCTTGGATAGTCAATGGAATATGAAACATCCCAATCAAATGGAAGAGTAGAAAATCAATTTTTAAATCTAGAGGAATAAAAATAAAAGTTTTTTTTATCACAATTTTTACTTATATTTTTAAATATCTTAAATTATTTAACTCTTAAAATCGAACGAGAGAAGAAGTTTCAATTAGAGCAAAGGCTAGGTCTGTTTTGGGAGCATTTGCGTTCTCTCGATTTAGAGATCCTTGTAAATTTGCTGCAACAGATCTGAAACTGCATTTGTGGTCTAGAAGAGAGGAAGGAGGCCCTCCTTCAAGAACGAAAAGAATTAACTGTGAGAGTCATCCACATAGCTTTGAATTCTCAGAAAGAGTAGAACAAAAGAGTCTGCCGACTCTTTAAAGTTTTTTAAGGTTTAAATAAATAATGCCAATAGACATAAAATAATTGAGATATAAAAGTAATTAACCTAGCAACTCCACTGGATATTATAAAGATTAGGTGAAAGTAGTTGTAGTAAAACCATTTTCTTTGACTGTCGATAACCCTAATTATTACTTGATCAAAGATAGATTATTAATTAAGGCTAAAGTGAAGAGAAAAAAAAAAGAAGAAGAAAAAGTCAATGCATGTATAGCTAATGGAGCCAAGAAAAGCATTTGTCATTTTGTCAAAAGACAATTATTTGCATAAGAATATTGCTCATTTTTTAATGAAAGGTTAAAAGTATATTTTGCTATCTATTTATTTTTTTTAAAAAAGATATGAATCAAAATAATTTTTACAAAAGTAATTATAAGATGTTTTACTGAGACTTAATTAATTCTGTCTTAATTTTTTTAAGTTGATAGGTAGTTTTTTTTGTTTTAGATCAATTATTTGTAGTAATTATATATGATAAGCAAAATTAACTAAAGGGGTTTGTCCTTTATATTATCAAAATTTGTCCCAAAAGAGACATTTTATGTCTGAATAGTAATTATTCTGTTAAAAGCAGATGGATGTGCAAAAGTTTTAAAAACGTGAACAAGGTTTAAATTGGAAAGTTAATTTATTATTACTAAAATTGAATACAGCAATATATTGCCCACATTCTGCTTTTTCCTTAAATTATGGAGAATCTTTCAAATTTACTATTGAAAATGTTAAATCAACTTTATGATTTTTATCATGCTTTTGACAATCAACCTCAACTTGCCTCCATTATTGCAGAAGGTTCTGTATAGGGCGTTGATGGATCAATCAGAGTGAGGGGTTATTGATCAAAATTAAAATTAAATTAAATTAATTAATTTTTAAATTTTTAAAATTAAATTAAACCAATTATAATATATATAGATTGGTCTGATTGTTATCATCTTGGTTTGGTTTAGCTTGATTATTCGATTATTAGTCGTACACAAAAATAAAAGAATGATATATTCAAAATGGAGAAAAAATGATAGCAATTTATTCAAAATGAAAAATAGTTGAAATGACTAATATTATAAAATTTTTAATCACTAAATGTACTATAAAAAAATTTCAAAATATTCACCATCTTGGTCTAGAAGGAAGAGATAGAAACATTTTTAGTCCCATTAAGAATTATCATAAATATTTATATACATTAAATCAATAAAATAAATATTCTCGTTTAGAACATTTATGCTTTCATAAGTAGAATAAAAAATAAAATTTGATTAAAACGTATATAATATCTTTAAAATTATTTTTATAAATGAGTATTATGTATGTTAAGTATAAAATGTATGAATAGAATTTGTCAGTTCGATATAGTTATTTCTTCAATTTTTTTCGAGAAAATTCAAATCCAAATGCAAATCAAACACGATCGATTTTTTGAAAATGAAAATGCACCAAACCAAAACCAAATAAAATAAATTTACTTAATCAGTTTAGTTCTACTTTTCAATTTGGATCGATTTTTATCTAAACGGTAAATATTCTTAGTTTTGTGATAAGCAGAGCTACTTTCAAATTTGAAATTCAAACAAATCTTTTTAATAATAATTTTTAATATATTTTAAATATCTTATATTAGCAATTATTATTACTTATAACTTTTTTACATAAATTTAAATATGTAACTTTTATTTAAATTTTTTAAAAATATTTTGTGTCTAAATTTAAGATAAAAATTAAACTATTTAACTCTTGAAATTCGAATAGTACCACGTAAATTACCGACTACTTGTTTGACAAGATCTTAACTAAATACTAAATCACCGAAATTAATATTTAACCCAAACATTGAACAAGTCTGAAATGACTATTTCTTTACCTCATTTGCCTAGACCATTGTCCACTAAAGTCTACTGTAGTAGACTAGTATCACAAGTTTCCTAATAGCTGGAATACTACATCCCTAAGTTTGTTATTAAAAAATAAAATTACACATTGAAATAAATTTTAATTATATTGATGGACAAAATTTTTCCATATAAATATACTTGCTATGGTCCTTTTTATATATTTTCCTTATTATAAATAAATGATCCTTAATATATGTTATTTAACAAAATCAGTATACACAACATTACCTCAATGCCTCAAAGGCTCCCGCCCAGTGCGAGGTAAGGGAGGGTCGGATGTACGCAGCCTGACCCCTATCTTTAAAAACATAGCGCGACTGTTTCCAGATGATCCATGATGAGCGTCGAAAGTTGCATTGACTAGTTGCTACTTCACAATTGAAAGAAGCGCAGATAGTTTAAAGAGCTATTTTGCTTTATTCCATCATACCCCAAAGTCAAAAAATAATGAATCTTTGTCTCCATCCGAGATTGATGGAGAGATTTAACAAAAATCAATGTATAACTGATATTGTTCTTCGTATTTTATCCTTAATAGTTAATGAGCTTTGAAGAGATAAGAACTTTAAAAAAACAATTAATGAGCATAATATAAGAGCAAAATAGTAAAATTATTTTTTTTAATGTAACTACAATTATAAAAAATAACATATAAAAGGGACCAGAAAAAATAAAATTTAAATAAAAATTATTGATTTCTCAAAAACCTAGGCCCACTTTCTAGCCCATGTCATACACGCTTACAGAGAAAGTAAATTATTTTGTTTGACTATGATGTTGGAAATTGTCAAGAATAATAAGGTAAGTTAGACACTTTTCTGTATATATTGCCTAGATCTATGGCCAATTCATGAGACACAAATAAAAGAAATTGTCTAGCTAGCTATCTTAACTATTTTTCTACTCAATTATAAGAAATACTTAAAAAAATGTCTCTTTCTACTTTAGCATTTATATGCATTTTGCTATCAATTTGTAGTTTCTATGACTCAAATGCCCAATTGAGTGCCAATTTTTACTCAACTACATGTCCAAATGTTTCAAGTATTGTTCAAAGTGTAATTCAGCAAGCTTTACAGTCTGATGCACGCATTGGAGCTAGCCTTATTCGTCTTCATTTCCACGATTGCTTTGTCAACGTAAATTTATTTTTTCTTTTTTTTTTTTCACATAATTTGTACTTGTTAATTAGCTAATCTTAAAAGTGAGATAATTCTATTAACTAATTGACAGGGGTGTGATGGTTCACTTTTGTTGGATAATAATGCTACAGCAAATATTGTAAGTGAGAAAGATGCAGCTCCAAATACAAATTCCACTAGAGGTTTCGATGTTGTTGACAATATTAAAACCGCGATTGAAAGTTCTTGCCCTGGTGTTGTCTCTTGTGCGGACATTCTTGCTCTTGCTGCAGAATCCTCTGTTTCTCTGGTATTTGACGAATCTTATCTAAACAATTTGATTTTACACGTTTTTGTTTCTTTCTGAAACTTTGTTCTGTGCAGGCAGGTGGTCCTTCGTGGAATGTTTTATTGGGGAGAAGAGACAGCAGAACAGCAAACCAAGCAGGAGCTAATACTTCAATTCCTTCTTCTACTGAAGGATTAAGCAATATAACAGCAAAGTTTTCTGCTGTTGGCCTTAACATTACCGATCTAGTTGCCTTATCCGGTAACTAATTAAGTAAACCAGCTCTGTTTTGATTGCATTTTCATTTGGAAAGTTGAACATTCTATCAATTAATTTCTATATCAAATCTTTTATAATCAGGTGCCCACACATTTGGACGTGCCCAATGTCGCATATTCAGTCCCCGTCTTTACAACTTCAACGGCACAGGAAATCCTGACCCCAGTTTAAACACAACTTACTTGACTAATCTGAGGCAAATTTGTCCCCAAAATGGAAGTGGAACAGCCGTGGCTAATCTCGACCCGACGACACCGGATCGTTTTGACAACAATTATTTTGCAAATTTGCAGAACAATCAAGGGCTTTTGCAATCAGATCAAGAGTTATTTTCATCATCAACAACTGTATCAATTGTTAACACATTTAGCAGTAACCAAAATACGTTTTTTCAGAGCTTTGCTCAGTCAATGATTAATATGGGAAATATTAGTCCGTTAACAGGCACCAATGGGGAGATTCGTTCAGATTGCAAAAGAGTCAATTGAAGCTAAAAGTTTTGATAATTAAAAGAATTGTTATTTTTCTTTTTTCATATTAAATCAAGTGTTACATACTATCATTGATAATTAAATCTTGTGTTGTTATTATCCGATTTATATTTGTTACTTTTATCGTATTTACATATTATCATTTGTTTTTCATTATTAGTCGTTTTTTTTTTCCATTTTAGACGAGGGTTTTCCAGAAATAGCCAAAGATCTGCATATATTTTATCCTCCCAAACTCCAGTTGTAGAATTCCACCGGTAAGTTATTGTTGTTCAAATCAAGTGTTATTACTCTGTATAATAGTGGACTTTGTCTTTGTTTTCCACCTGAAGAGGGAAACTAAAGCTTGGTTAGATGTACGTGATGATTGTTATTTTCCGTTTATGATGTATGTGCTTATCAACTGCTTCCTTAGCGCATTGCTAGGAGTGTGGGTTGATTGGGCTATTTGGGAAGTTAAAACGGGTTGCATTAAATATCGGGTTAGATTTTGATCCATTTAAATATATTTTGGGCTAAATTCGGATTGGATCATGACTCGCCCAATTTAACTCGTTTAATTTAAAACTAGTATTGAATATACAAAACAAATGATATATTGGGCTGAAGTGAGAATCTTACTGGGTTCAGCTCAAAATTATTTTATAATGGGTTAAATTGCATTGGACTGAAAATTAACCCAATTCTAAATCATACTGAACCTAACCCATAAAATTATGAGCGAATTGAACGGGTTGAGCGAGTTACTTATGTTTGGACTTATTTTACCACCTCTACGGATCGCAATCGTGAAGCTGAGTCCTGAAGAGTGTTTAGTGAACATCTACTTTATATTTGATGCATATTGGACATGTATTTGATATCTGATATAGTGACTATATTATACACTTCATGAAGTTGTTCACATACATTTAATTTAATATCATATATATAACAATCATGCAGAAATCTTATGCCATAGTTTAGATGAATTAGATACAATATCAACTTTGTTGCTATATGTATTTGAAGATTAATTCATCTTTTATTATAAAGTCTATTTCATAGACATTTTTTAGTGATTACTGTACACTTAATAACATTCAGACATAATATATCAATTCAAGATACATGACAATATAATAAAATATAATTAATATGCATTTTTTTAAAAGAAACTCTAATGTTCAGACGTAAAAATACTAAATTTTGATTGGAGTCATTGTTGAAAAAATCACTACCTTTCAATAAAAAGTATAACTCAAATATGTTGATTTACTCAAAAATGATAAGTCGTCGCACGATTTACTCTTAAAATTTAGTATTTCAGTTACATTTCATTGATTGTTACATACAATTACATGCATTTGCTTCACATATATTCGTGATACATGTATGTTGATATTATATTTGACAAACTAAATACGGTATAGGCTATAATTTCAAAAGTACAAAAATAAATAACTAATAATAATTTCAATAAAATCCTAAAATAATAAAATTTGTGTTGTTTTGCTCTATTTCTCAAGTTCTACCCTCTTGGTGATGGGCTTTTTGTTAGGGCTTCTTGTGAAAATGTATGATCGGATTTAAAACTTCAATAGTAATATATATACGCAATGTATCGAAAATGTGTAATCATATATAGATAATATATATATTATATATGATATATCCATACACACCATATATAGCATTTTATTCATTTTTTTTCAGCAAGTTAACTTTTTTTTTTTTCAATTCTAATTAATTCAAATCTTCTCTAATTATTTCTTCCAAATAATCACTACATGAAGATGATCCAAGAACAACTTGAAGACCCTAATCCATTATCATCATATGCATTAGAAAAAAGGGTTTCTTCTATTCACTTTTATTTGTTACTGTTTTATTTTTTGAGGTTGTTAAATATATCTTGTAGATACTTTTATAATGTATATTTGGAAGATAGATTTCTTGTTTATATTTTTGGAATGTATATTTGGAAGGTAGATATCTTCTTTATATTTTTGGAATATATATTTGGAAGGTAGATATCTTGTAAAGAAAAATATTTTCCTTCTATCATGGTATCAGTTGCTTCGGGTTTGTCTTCTCGCTTCCGCTTGCCTTTTGCTACAGCTCTCTGTCCACGGCTCCTCCTCTCTTTCTTCTCTGTTCTTTCCTCTGTTTATTTCAGCCTCCAAAAAATGTCAGATAACAAATCCTCGTTTTACCCTGTATTCACCGTCACCAACATCAAGACCAATATTCCCATTATTCTTGAGATGGAGAATGTTTCTTATTCTACGTGGACAAAGCTTTTTAAATTCAGGCAAAATCACACAGAGTCCTTCATCATATCATCCCTCCTAAAACCAAGCCTGCTCCCCCTTCTACTGATGAAGCGAAAGAACTTTGGTCGACCTTGTATGCCACGGTTCTATCGTGGATTTATTCTACAATTTCTAGGGACCTATTGCAAACCATAATCGAGCCCGCTACCACAACCATGGAACCTTGGGATAGATTGCAAGATATATTCCAAGACAATCAACATTCCCGTGGCGTTGCTCTAGAACAAGAGTTCTCTTCTACTGCTATAGAGGATTTTCCAAATGTTTCTGCATACTACCAACGTCTTAAGTCCCTTGCAGATCAATTAAAAAATGTTGAAGCTCCGATCTCTGATAGACGTATGGTTTTGCAAATGGTTGGTGGACTCACCAAGCCTTACCGTGGAGTAGGTACTTTAATTAGGCAGAGTAATCCTCTACCACCTTTCTATAAGGCTCGGTCGATGTTGACCCTAGAGGAGGCTGACATAGCCAAGGAGGCAGCCATGGAATTCGATTTGATGGCCACGACGCATGACGATGATCTGGGTACTTTACCACAGTGGTAGTTCGAACTCTGGTGCCGGAAAAATAGTGGTGGTCGAAAAACTACTGGTGGTGGTCGCGACAACTCAGGCTCCGGTGGTGGCAAAGGTGGTCAGACGGGTGGATACTCTGGCTCGGGTGGACAGTCGGTACAGCCCCCACAATGACAGCAGTACCCTTGGGGGTGGCCTTGGCATGTACCTCCCTGCCCTTATCTCACTCGAGGGTGGGCTAGGCCCCCTCCCACAAGGCAGGCCGGTTTATTGGGCCCAAGGCCACAACAGCAGCTGACTTTCGTGCAGCAGGCTCCTCCTCCTCCTTTTGGGCAGTCCGGTTCATACACTCCCACAGACATTGAAGCCGGAATGCACACTATGTCTCTGCAGCTACCTGATCCGGCTTGGTATATGGACACCGGTACAACATCTCATATGACTTCCTCTATCAATAATCTCTCTTCTTATTTTAATTTGAGCAGTCATCCTAATCATAATATTGTTATTGGTAATGGTCACACAATTCAAATTCTTGGCTATGGTCAATCTAATCTATCTTCCTCGTGTTAATCCCTTTCCTTGAAAAATGTTCTACATGCTCCAAATTGATCAAAAATCTGATTTCTGTTAGAAAATTTACTACTGATAATTCTATGTGAGTTGAGTTTGATCCTTTTGGATTTTCTATGAAGGATTTTCAGACGGGGAGGCCAATAATGAGATGTAATAGCCGAGGTGACCTTTATCCCTATTCATCTTCTCACTCCAATCAAGCTATTCTTTCAAATTTTGCTGTCGTTACTCCTAAGTTATGGCATGATCAGTTGGGTCATCCGGGGTCTTCTATTTTAGATGTGCTTAGGCAGAATAAAAGCATTAATTATATTAAACATTCTAGCTCTAGTATTTGTGGTTCATGTGTACTTGTAAAACATATAAAATTGCTTTTTGTTCCTTCAACTTTGAATACTTCTTTGCCTTTTGATATTTTACATAGTGACCTTTGGTCCTCTCCTGCTTTGAGCTCTACTCGATATAGATATTATATCTTGTTTTTAGATGATTATTTCAAATATTTATGGACATTTTCGTTAGCTCAGAAATCGAATGTTTATGACATATTATTGAAGTTTAAAAATCACATCTCCACCAATTCGAACGTAATATTAAAATTGTTCAATGTGACAATGGTAGGGAGTTTGATAATGGTCCTTTTTGAAAATTTTGTAAAAATCATGGGATGTCATTTCGTCTTTCTTGTCCTCATACCTCTTCTCAAAATGGAAAAGTCGAACGTACAATTTGGACTATAAACAATATCTCTCGTACTCTTCTTGCTCATGCCTCTCTCCCCACCTCATTTTGGCATCATGCTCTTCAAATAACAACATATCTTATTAATGTCCTTCGAAGTAAGTTGTTGGGGAACAAGTCTCCTCTTGAGGTTCTTTACAATGGGGTTCTTACTTATTCTCATCTTCGGGTTTTTTGGTGTTTGTGTTTCCCTCTTTTTCCATCTACAACTATCAATAAGTTACAACCAAGGTCTACACTTTGTGTCTTCTTAGGGTATCCCTCTAACCATAGGGGTTACAAATGCTATGACTTATCATCCTGAAAAATCATCATTTGTCGTCATGTTGTGTTTAATAAATTAATTTGTTTGCTAAATTACATACTCCAACAACTCACACTTATGATTTCTTAGATGATGGCTTGTTGCCATATGTGATACACTATCTCCAGGCTGCATCATATCACTTCTCCTGTCAGCCCATCTCCTCCTTCTTCCCTTGTCAGCCCATCTACAAGTCCTACCCCTATTAGTCCACTTCCGAGTCCACCTATTACAGTCCATCCATCACAATCACAAAATTCACAAACTGCTCCAACTCTACAAAATACATCTCTCCAACAGTCCCGAGTGGTGACCCGTAGCCAACATGAAATTTTATGCCAAACAAAAAATATTTCTTGCACACATCGGTTGATAAGTCTCCTTTGCCTCGAAATTCAATCGCGGCTCTACGTGACCCAAATTAAAAAATGGCTATGAATAATGAATATAATGCTCTTATTAAAAATAAGACGTGGGAGTTGGTGTCCCGTCCTCCGAATGTGATTGTGATTCATTTTATGAGGATTTTTACTCATAAAGTTAAATTTAATGGTGATTTTAAAAGGCATAAAGCCAGGCTTGTAGGTGATGGCAAAACTCAACAGGTTGGCATTGATTGTGGTGAGACTTTTAGTCCGGTGGTGAAATCAGCTACAATCCGTACTGTTCTCAGTCTATCTCTTTCGAAATCATGGCCAATTCATCAATTGGACGTCAAAAATGTCTTCCTTCATGATGAGCTTAAGGAAACTGTTTATATGCATCAACCATTGGGTTACAGGGATCGTCACCATCCAAATTATGTTTGCCTATTTCGTAAGTCTTTATATGGACTTAAGCAAGTCCCTAGAGCTTGGTATAAGCGTTTTGCAGATTATGTTTTATCTTTTGGTATTACTAACAGCACAATGGATAATTCATTATTTATTTATCGTAAGGGGACTGATATGGCATACATTTTACTATATGTTGATGATATAATTCTCACGTCCTCTTCTGATATTCTCCCGTGCTCTATTATGAATCTCCTAAGCTCTGAGTTTGCTATGAAGGATCTTAGTCCTCTGAATTATTTTCTGGGTATTGTTGTGATCTGGAACAAAGATGGTATATTTTTATCTCAACGAAAATATGCCGAAGAGATAATTGAGCGAGCAGGAAGACTATCAGCTACTCCGATTGATACGAAGTCAAAGGTTAGTGCTACATCTAGTACAACATTTGATGATCCCACTCTCTATAGGAGTCTTGCAGGGGCTCTTCAGTACCTTACGTTTACTAGGTTGGATATCTCTTATGTTGTTCAGCAGGTTTGCTTACATATGCATGATCCCAGAGTAGATCATATGTCTGCTCTAAAA
>JAOTQJ010000007.1:25479684-25491812 GCA_025642045.1 Solanum sejunctum | reverse complement strand
TGCTAGATTATATATATTTTAATTAAATAATTTATTACTTATTTAAAAACTTATATTTTATATATCAATTAAAATATAGATAATTTTAATAAAAAAAATTATTTTAATAAACTTAAAATGAAAGTTCTATTTTTAAGCTAAAGTAGATGAAAATTTAATTTTAAGTTAAATAAGATAAAACTTTATTATTATTAAGTTATATAGATGAAAATTTTATTCAAAGTTAAATAAAATAGAAGTTTTATTTTTAAGTAAATAAAGATGAAAGTTGGTTTTAAAAATATATAGCATAATCATGAAAATAAATACACAAAAATATTTAAGTTAAAGAGACAAATTTTTTATTCTTAAGAATAAATACTAGTATTTGCAAAGAAAATGTATAAATAAAATAAATATATTTTTATAAACAAATAATTTATTTTTTAAAACTAATATAATAAATGTAATTATAATTATAATAAATTAAATCAGCAATAAAAACTATCCTTAACGTAATAAATTTCAACACTAACTTTAACGTAAAGATATTTTCAACCTATCCTCCATACATAAGGGACCATTTTGTTGTTTTCTCAATAAAATTACATAAAATATTAATATATGACTTTTTGTTTTTGTTTTTGTTTTTGTTTTTGTTTTTGTTTTTAACACTTGCTTCATTCAATTTTTCTCATAATATATTTAAAATTATAAAATAAAAAATATTTTATTTTATTTTATATATTAAATTAAAATCTAATAAATAAATTAAAATGAAAAGAGTACTATTTAATATATTTTTTTAAAAAAAATTGGTGAATTGCTCCACTAAACTCTGATCAAATAAATATTGTCTGTTACTGCTACACCATTTTGCCACCTTTTTTCCTCTCTCCTCTTCATTGTCCATGAATGAAAGAGCTCAACATAACTCATCCAGAAAGAGTCAACAACCCTTAAAACGCTCAAAAAATATATTTAATTTTAGCACAAATATTCATACAAAATGGCCCTTTTGACTCCATGAATGGCTGGTTCACATTCTAGAAAATGATGGTTTTTTTTTTGTTTTCTACTCATTAATTTGTTTGTATCTGAGGTGGGGTTTTCAGTTAAAGCATAAACCTGCCTGTTATTGTTCCAAAATTATCATTCTCTTTTTCTTCCTCTTCTTTTCTACCTGAAAAATTATTCTAAAAAAAGAATTCTCTGGTAACCCTCAAGAATTTTTCTTCTGATTTCTGTTCTGTTTGTTCATTATTGATATGGGTTTCTCTTAATTCTCAGTCTTGGAGCTCTTTATATTGAAAAAGGTGACATCTTTACCCTTCTGCTGGTGTTTGTTTTGATGGGTATTTCATACTTTGTGCATCTTTACTTCTTTGTGTAACTGTTCCTTTTCAAGAACCGTTGGTTTTAGCCTTTTAAGGTCTAATTTTGTGTCCTTTTAGGATTTGAATGATGATGGACTCTTGGGGTTTTGGATTTTTAGTGAAGAGTTTGCTTATATTGGTGTTGGGAGTTTTGTGTGTTTCTGGTTTTGATCCTGTTGATAATTTCTTAATTGATTGTGGATCATCTAAGGATACTAATGTTGGTAATAGGGTTTATATGGCTGATAAATCAGCTTCAAAATTTCTGTCAACCTCACAAGATATATTGGCTGATATCCCTTCAAATTCAAACACAAAAGTTGATTCACCACTTTATCAAACTGCTAGAATTTTTACTCAACAATCCAGTTATAAATTCCCAATTAGCCAGATGGGGAGGCATTGGATTCGCCTTTATTTTTACCCGTTTGTTTACCAAAACTATAATATGAGTACAGCAATGTTCTCTGTTTCCACTGAAAAGAATGTTCTTCTTGGCAACTTCAGTCCCAAAAATGTTACTGTCAAGGAATTTTCAGTAAACGTTACCTCGAATGACCTTGTAGTAATGTTTTCTCCTTTGAGCAATTCATTTGCTTATATAAATGCAATGGAAATTGTATCTGTACCTGATGTCCTTATAACTGATGATGCCGCCACCATTAGTCCAGCAGGGTCATTTAGTGGTATGTATGCACAGGCTCTCGAAACGGTTGCTAGGGTAAATATGGGTGGATCATTGGTGACGTTTGATAATGATACACTGGGGAGAACTTGGGTTACTGATCAAAGTTTCTTGATGCAGCCGAGTTCTGCTAAGTCGGTTAGTGATATTGGATCAGTAAAATATCCAACGGATGGAGCAACACCAGATACTGCACCACCATCAGTTTATGGTACTTGTAGTAAGATGAACGTGGCTGGTACTGGTAACGATCCTAATGCCAATTTTAACGTGACCTGGACATTCAATGTGGATCCCGGGTTCCAGTACTTCATTCGCTTACATTTCTGCGATATTGTGAGTACAGCTGCGAATCAGCTGCTATTTAACATTTATGTGAACTCCTGGAATGTGGCTCCTGATTTTGATCCTGGTCAGAAATCGCAGGGACATTTGGCCACAGCTTATTACAATGATTATGTTACTCCAACTGCTCAAAGTAATAGGCTTAATGTTAGTGTTGGCCCATCTCGAAGGAGTGCTTATCCTGATGCCTTTCTAAATGGACTGGAGCTTCTAAAATTGAATAATTCTCAGGGAAGCCTTAGTCAGGTAGGTTTTGTTCCCATTAACCCGAGTTCAAAGGGAAAGAAGAATGTTGGAGTCATTGTCGGGGTGTGTGTAGGCGTCCCAGTTGTTTTGGTGGTGTTTGGCATCTTATTTTGTATGCATAGAAGAAGAAAACAAGAAAAGCTTGCTCAGTCAAAAATATGGGTTCCTTTGTCGATGAATGGTGGCACTTCACACACCATAGGAAGTAAGTATTCAAATGGAACAACCGTAAGTGCTGCTTCAAACATGAGTTATCGTGTTCCTTTTGCAGCTTTGCTGGAAGCAACGAGCAACTTCGATGAGAGTTTGGTCATTGGAATAGGTGGCTTTGGGAAGGTGTACAGGGGTGTTCTAAATGATGGAACAAAGGTGGCTGTGAAAAGGGGTAATCCTAAGTCTCAACAAGGTCTTGCAGAGTTCCGAACGGAAATTGAGATGCTTTCTCAGTTCCGCCATCGGCATCTGGTTTCATTGATGGGATACTGTGATGAAAAAAATGAAATGATTCTAGTTTATGAGTACATGGAGAATGGGACCCTCAAGAGCCATCTGTATGGGTCAGATCTACCTAGTATGAGCTGGAAGCAGAGGCTGGAGATATGCATCGGGGCAGCCAGAGGTCTGCACTACCTTCATACTGGCTATGCTAAAGCAGTTATACATCGTGATGTCAAGTCTGCAAACATATTGCTTGACGAGAGTTTTATGGCAAAAGTTGCTGACTTTGGACTATCCAAGACAGGGCCTGAGCTTGATCAAACACATGTTAGCACAGCAGTAAAAGGAAGTTTTGGCTACCTAGATCCTGAATACTTTAGAAGGCAACAACTGACAGAAAAATCTGATGTTTATTCTTTCGGTGTTGTTTTATTCGAAGTTCTTTGTGCTAGGCCTGTCATAGATCCATCTCTTCCTAGAGAGATGGTCAACTTAGCTGAATGGGCAATGAAGTGGCAGAAGAAGGGACAACTGGAGCAAATTATAGATCCCAATCTTGTGGGGCAAATAAGACCAGATTCCCTCCGGAAGTTTGGAGAAACAGCAGAGAAATGCTTAGCTGATTTTGGCGTAGACAGGCCATCAATGGGCGATGTGCTGTGGAATCTGGAGTATGCACTTCAACTTCAAGAGGCTGTCATTCAAGATGATCCTGAAGAAAAAAGCACCATCCTTATTGGCGAGCTCTCTCCGCAAGTCAATGATATCAGTCATGTAGATGCCGGTGCTTCTGCAGCTCATATCGGAACACCAAATTTGGATGATCTCTCTGGTGTTTCCATGAGTAAGGTTTTCTCGCAATTGGTCAAGTCAGAGGGTAGATAATTAAGTGTAAATGGCACATACAGTGTTTAATATGTTTGTTAATTCCACTTTTGTTTGTGGATCATATGTAGATTGATCTTTTCTTTCTTTTGTAACAGTTTATTCTACGAATTCCCGAGTTTTAAATAGGAGAGTTAACTTTTAAAATATACATTCCCATTCATGTCATGCTTGTGAAAAGGCTTTTATAAACATGGAGCAACACAGGAGCTTGCTCCACACACACACAGATTTCTCGGGATGTCTGATGTGTTTGAGATACTTGGTGATACTGCAAAATTAGCGGCTGCAGAATAAAGTCGAAATTGTTTGCTCATTGTTGTCATACATGTTTAAACTTCTTTGAAGATGAAGGTAGGTAGATATGTCAATTCATTGGTTTGATTGAACTTATGCACTATGAGCCCCGGGGCATTGGTCTAGTGGTAAGAATGCAATGTGTGATGTGTTACTCAGGCTATCCTACTCTCCCTTTTTCAGAATCTCTGTTAGTGATAGAGTAGTAATACTAGGTTCTTGAAATGTGAATCGTCCACTTAAAACCATTAGATCAAGAACTATGTAATGCAAGATATATGTATCATCTACTTTGCATGCATTTCCAGATTTTGACTAATTGATCACCTCTGTTTTGGTTGACTGGCAATGATCCTATAAGGCAGTGCCATCATGGATCGATACTCTGTAACTTAACGTTAACGTAGGACCTTGTTATTCATGGAGAAACCTTCCTGATTTACTGTGGAAATGGCAGAAAGTCAGCAATTAAGGCCTCTTAGGTACAAAAATGTAAGTGCTAGACTAGCTTTAGTCATATTCATTACTTTTAGTTGCCCACCTTATCTAATATCCTTCAGCTGTAATATCAACTGTTGTTTCTTTGAGCTCCCTAACAGTTCAGCAACTCCTTGTGGCAGAAATACAAGGCAGTGTATAATAAACTCTTGTGGTTGGATCCTGCGTATAGCGGGAGTTTTAGTGCACCGGACTTGCTCATATTCCAGTCGAGTCTAATTCTTTTATTTCAGCAAGTTCGGAATATCCACAAGATGAATGTTATAGAAATGTGGATGTTAAATGTTTTTGTTGCAACAATAAATTTGTCCTCATGTGACATATAGGTTATAGGTTTGATTTGTGGATACCATCATTAATACTTGGGGTGTGTTCTTTTCTCAGACTCTGTGTGAATACAGAATGCTTTGTCCACTAGGTTGTCTGTAGTAGTAAGTTTGAGATTTAGAGAACCCATACTTTTGCTTGAAAGGCAAATCTCAGCTCGGACCTTGTTTGGTTTGTGAACATTGAAAAATCTGTTTCAACTTCTTGTCCTTGATTTTTTTTCCTCACTAATTGAAAAAAAAAAACTTCTCTTTTTCCTTGCCTTTGTCTTTTTTAATATCCAATCAAAGGTAAACTTTCTTAATATGTTTTTTCTGCATTAGGGGTCGTTTGGTAGCTGACTAGAGTAATGCAAGGATTAATTATGAAGAATTTCATGTATTATTTTTATGTGAGAATTAATTATGCAGAATTCAGTAATCCATGTATTAGTTATTCGATCTTTTATTTCGTATAAAATGATACATCATTTTCTTCATAATTTATACATATATTTGTTATGCGGGCATTCAAATAACAAACTAAAATACCATAGCATTGCCAAGGTCTTTTTGGAAAAATTAGAAGTTACACTCATTATGACGACTTTGGAAAAAAAATAGCACAATATCATGATGAGAAAAAATTACATGAAAAATGTGGAGAACTTTATACTCAATAATATTGGCTTTTGGTTTTATTACTCTTTCGAAATAAAAAAATGATAACAAAAAGCAATTACAAATTAGAAAACCCAATATTTCAACGGGTTGCTATTCCAGCCTCTCGGTTACACCAAAGCACATCAGTCAATAGCAAGAGGCATGGAAGTTTTCTGCTATGCTTATGCTATTATATAAGAGGGACCAGTCTCGTCGTGGTGATTAAGGACGTAATCTATGATCAATGAAGTGATTGAAAATTATGGGGTTGCAAGTTCATATTCTAGGAGAGGGGAAAAATACACCAGGTCATTTTTCCCGTCCATCTATGTCTTGATGGGTAGATTTACCCAATACTTATGAGGCACAGTAAGTACTCATAAAATTAATTGAGATAAACATAAGCTAATTTAACCTGAAAAAGGGTATATAGATAATGATAAGCCATTGTGAATGAATTATTTCTGTAAAAATGTATGATTGTACTTCTATTCACATCAAATGCATTCAATAAAGGAAATTTGAGTCCTAGTTATGACAATAATTAAAATTACACCAAACATCAATCATATACCATTTTAGATGAATTGTATTTTAATCAAGCGTAATGAAAATAAGTTTTTATAAAATTGAGAATGAAAACAGAAAGTTTGGACTTTCGATCATTCCACCGTCGCCACCTCCAAACTGATCTCACATCATCCCATTCTTCTCTCTTAAAATCTTTCTATGATTTAAGGGTCGTCGTTAGTGGTGTATTTTATTAAACGTGAAATGATTTTGACCTCTTTTAAATATTTTAATCTCTGTATAAATATTTCTAAAACTCATGAGATATTTGAAATTTCGTCTCTTTTAAATATCTAAGCATTTGCAAAATATTCAAGATCTTGATCCTTAAAAATGCCAAAGAATTCATCGAATATTTGAGATTTTTTTTTAAAAAAAAAATATCTAATGTCTTCATTATCTTTTGTGAATACCCATAAATTTACTGAATATTCAAGATTTTTTTGAGAAAGATAATAATATTTGATGTCTTCATTGTCTCCTCGTGAATGCCCAAGAATTTATGTTGAGTTTAAGAAATTATATTCATACTATATATACTTCTGTTTTTTTAATTTATGTTGGGTAGTGAAATCAAAAGTCAAATTGGTACGAACATAATAACAAAAGTACCCAACTACATTAAAATAAAATATACAATACAACAAAATCTTTTTAAAATATATAGAACAAAGAAATTATTATAACAAAATTCTACCAACTAGAGTAAATAAATAAATATAATAAAAATGACGATTAAGATTCTTTAAATGGGTCCAAGTGTGCACTTAAGTCATAATTATATCGTCTCATACTTCATTGACACATATTATGATAAGGAAGACACATCATTACTATAAAAAGAAAAAGTTGATTAGCAATTCTAATCCTTGTGTTATAGCATTATTTTAATTTTAATTTTTATATTATTCGATTCAACACAATAAATATTTAACCAATTGAAAAAACGTTACTTCAATTTTAATCTTTATATTTATTCGATTGAATAAAATAAATATTTAATTAATTGAAACGTACGATATTTATCATTCAAATTAATTAATGGAAGTTAAATATTTAAGGGAAGAAAATGAAAGTAGACATAATCCAATAATACTTGCATTGTAAGCTCCAATAATTTCCTATTTCATAATCAAAACTTTATAATATCTTTTTGATTCTTGGTCGGTCCATTCCTTTTGGCACCCTTACTTTTTGCACACTTCTTCTCTTAATCATATTCTCCACTAAGCCCCCAACCCCTTGGTTAATGATACATAGTGAGTGTCAGTAGCGAAGCTAAAATTTTAATTAAGACGTCTTAAAATTTAAGTGAAATTGTATAGAAATTAAGAGGTATCAATATATAATATCTATATATAATAAATTATTTTTATATAGCTAAAAAGTATAATTTGGACGCTCCTCAAATGTATATGGCTCCAACACTAAGTGTCATTATATATGTTGGTAACTGACAATCAATGAGAATTATGATGGAGTAATAAATATATATTTATATATAACTAAAAAATTTGCATTCAAGTCCTCTTGATTATGAAGACTGAAGTCGGTTTTATTAGAAAATATTTTATTCTAAATATAAAATTTTCTTATATAATTTTAAATTTAATTAAATTTTAATATAAATATTCAACATGAGTAGGAAAAAATATATTTATGGTGGTAGTAGCTGAGCACAATTGTTATTTGACAAAATGGATGTTAAATGTGTTCTTGGTGAAAACAAATGTAGACCATGTAAATTATGAAGTGGATTTCAAAGGAAAAAGACTGCTGTGAGTTGACCTTCCTTGTGATACCAGTGTATAGTTTTTGTATATCACAAGTTACACTAAGTTAAATAGACCAGTATATATAATTGATTAAGCTATATTGATAGTATAAAAAAGTTTAAACTATCAATGTATACAAATTAAATTAGTAGAAATTTAAAGAGGTAAACCGAGAACTTTATTGTATTAAGATTGTTGATTCTTCTTTATTTAGAAAAATGATTGATCTTTCCAATTATGTCCATATATATCTTTAGAAAAATGTGTATACAATTGTGCTAGTTTTTGTATCATTGACCTTTTTTTCTTTAAGGGAATGAGGAATCTCAACCCCACTCTAATGTAACAGTTCACAAATTAGATAGACATAAATTGCGAGAAACGTTTTTTTTATTGTTATTACCTTTTTGAAAAATAAAATCAGATTTTTCAATTCAAAAAATGGAAAAGACCTTAATGAATAGAAATGATTACATTGAATATTTTGCATTTTATGAAAACGATTTTAGTAAAGTATATAGATAGATGTCACTAAACTTTGTACAAAAAATCTTTATTCTTATCATTAAATTTACGTATAAATGATCTTACAAAACATCACAAATTCAATAATTTAATTTTATTAAAGCGAATATACTCTCCTATATATGATCAAACTGAACCGTATAATCTCAAAAAATGTAATTCTTGTAAAGTTTCAGCACATACATTAATTTCAAAAATTCAAACGAGATCTTGTGTAAACAAAACTCGAGTAGACAACAACAAAAAAAAAAGAAGATGAAAATAGAAAGGAAATTAAAATTCTATATGATGTATAAAAGTAAATATAATTTAAAATTAATTAACAAGATGATTTCTCTCAAATTCACTCAATCAATAATTATTATCTCATAAAATCACTTTATTTTTTAAAAAAATAACACAAGATAATAATTATTTGCTGAGTAAGAAATCAACTCGTCAATTAACCGACGATATCAACCTTAGTAGTGCAAGATAGTAACCTCCGAAAAATCGAAGCCAAAGCCGCACAAGAAAACTCCTTAGCCTTTCTAAAACCTTTACACTTCCTTCTCGTACTCCGCCTCCGGCCACCACCACTGCCGTCGCTGTTACTCCGGCGGGGTAATTTCTTCTTTTTTTTACCATAACATTTCACATGTGATTTCTTCTCATCACTCACATTCACTTGATCTTCCCTTGAAAAAGTATAGCTCCTCAAATATAATTGCCTACACGAAATACTATCCACCACTTTTGGACCAGAACCACGACCATGATCACGATCACGATTACTATCATGATTACTATTTTTTGAGCTGACCGATCTTATAAACTCAGCATCCGATTCAGGCCACTTATACAAGTTTACGTAAGTAGCCCGAACCGGACCACGAGCGTCGTTGACGCAGTTGGATATGCATGCGGAGGTCATTTCTTGATTTATCGATCGATTCGAATTAATTTAAGAATTTTATTTGTATATATATAGGGATGGAAAAGAAAGCTTATTATTGAAGAGAAGTTAGTTTAAAGTCATGGATTTTTTTTAGAGGCATGGAGATGGAGGGAGTGAATTATGGTACATTTTATGCATTTTGGCGTGTGAGAAAAATGGTGTAGTGATGGGGTTGGGGTTGGGGATTGGGGGGATGGGGTGAAGTGTGCAATACTTTGGCATCATTTGAATTACATTGTGTGGAAGAGATTTGTCTAAATCCTTTACTTAAAGACAAGATGGAGTAATTTAAGGAAATATATTTATATTTTATGTATATTTGGTGATGCTTGTGACAAAAAAAATGATTATATTCACCTTATCATAATTATTAAGTTATAAATGCATTAGGTAATTTATCATAATTAATAAGGTTATTATTAAATTTCAGTATTTATATCACTTAAAATAATTGATCAAATAATATAATAAAATTATAATTAAAGAAATACTTTTGTGAGCCTCATAGAGAAAGAAGACAATTCAAGCAGATACGTTAATCAACAGTTATCTACTTCACTTTTAACTCTCACTTATATAATAAGATAATATATGATTATATGTATCTTATCATAATTAAGTTATAAATGTACTATGTAATTTATCATGATTAGTAAGACTACTCCTAAAACATTATTTTTTTGTCCTTCTTCGCCGTAACTATTTTTTTCCAACTTTTATTTGTGCAAATGTTACCAAATCGAAAATAGAATAATAAGGAATGTGTGAGAACTGAATTTGTTGTACATATTTCTTGATAATTTATTTATAGTCATTTTTATTTTTTTAATTAACAATCCAGAACTTTGTCGTATTGTGTGCCTTTTATTTAGTCAAATGTTATAAGTGGTATTTTTCTCATTTTTCTAAGGCTTAATTAATTAGTGGATGAAATTTAATGTCAAATGTCATCTACAATTTGGACGAGAAGTTCAAAGCAACAAACCCCAATGATTCTAGATCAATGTTTTCAAAAACGTTTTTTTGTTTGAATCTTGGAATTGGATGTATCAAAAATATTTTGAGATGTAAATAAAAGACATAAATTTATAAGATATTCGTACGTTTAATTTGTATTGTTTTAAAAATATTTTATAATAAATTTATAATTGTATTATTGATGTGATGACACCTATATTTTTTGTTATCATATTATCGTAATTTTCTAAATATATAAATAAATTACTCTCATATATTAAAATAATATTGTTATAAATTGATTTTAGATAATCGTGTTAGAAATTGATATAACAGAGATTTTTTATAACACTATAATCTTTTTTCTTGGAGCAAGTTAATCATTGCATAGAGTGTTTGACGATTTTTTATTAAAATAAAGATATTAATAGAGATTAGATACAAATAAAAAGAATTAGATCTTATCTTACCAATTTTAATATACTTTTGAGATAACTTATTTTGTCATTGCTCTTATATTTTATATATCAATAATCCTTCAAATACTAGAGAAAAAAAATTAATAATTGTGGAAATCAATGATGAAATATATAACTTTATTTTTAAAGAATATAACTACTATTATCAATTTTGAGTTGTTACCTTTCTTTAATAATAATTTATATTTCTTTCCCTTTATGATTAGTGATTTATTTGTAAATTTATCGAAAATACTACTTTTATTTATTTACTTAATAGTAAAACTATAAATTTAAAGATATATGAGAAAAGGCAGAAGTAAAATTATTATTTCAATATAAAATTAACGTTATCATTATTTTTATTTACAGAATTACACTTATAAACATTTTAAAAGAGAAATATGATGAAAAAAAATCCTTCTTTACCATATGTTCTTAGTTTCCATAAGTTTTTAATTTAGCAAATCCTCCAAAATCTCAAACAAAATATAAGACATACTTCATTAAATAAACTTAATTAAGGTATCTAAAAGACAATAATTTTTAAAAAACAACTTTTTCATTTTAGATAATTAAATTATAAAATGATTTTTTTTTTTGCGGGGAGGGGGGGGGCGAGTTGGGAGGTTAGGGGGTCAAATATTTAAGCATTTTGTCATTTACAGAATTTGGACCGAAAGTACAAAACTACAAACTTGTTGATTCTGCAACAAAAGGATAAGTGGTCACTAAGATTTCGCAATCTGCTGTCCATCCTATTTCAATTTGATGAGTTAAAATCGAATCAATATTGATATAATAATCTTTGTTTTGTTATATACATTTTAATTTCAACGGATAATTGTGTATAGTTAACTAATTAAGGATGATTAATCGAAAACTATTCGTCAAAAAATTATATCATATATAAAAGATTATATCAAATACATTGATCAAAAATTATTTTTCATACATATATATATATATACACATTCGAATGAATAATTAACATTAATACTCATTTTTTAAATTATTCCCTTTTTGACCATTGGAAGGGACTTGAGAAATTTAATACTCTTAATGGAGTTTGTCTAGTTGACATTTCTGAAATAAACCGGGAAATTTAAAAATTGTGAAGTTTGGGGATTGTTTGTAGAAAATGAAATGTAAGTGAAGAGATGAAGTAGAAGAAGAAATCAGAGAGAAG
>JAOTQJ010000007.1:25435734-25449312 GCA_025642045.1 Solanum sejunctum | reverse complement strand
TTAAGATAAAGATATTAAAAATACTTTTAAATTTGACATGAACTATTAATTTCATTTCAGAATTATTGATAATGTTAAAAATACTTTTTTATTTGACTAACTGAATTTAAATACACCCCTGATTTTATAACAAGAGCAAAATATATTCCTAAATTCTTGTCAAGCTAAGGAGTGTTTTTAACACTTGTGATAGTTTGAGGTATATTTTAGTTTAGTTGGTCAAATAGAAGGATGTTTTAATTACGATCAATAGTTCAGGAATTAAACTAATAACTTGCGTCAAGTTTAAGAATATTTTTAATAGTTTTTTCTAACATTAACTCAAACTTTATATTTAAACTCAATAATTTCCTAAAAAAAAAATAAAATTCTCAACTCATAAAATTTAAGAAAAAGTCTGGCATACTGGTGGTCCTATAAATCTCTTTGAAAGTAGCTCAACATAAAATTTGCCTTCCAAGACGCATCAATTCCTACCCAACTTGCGTCTAGAAAATAAATACAAAGGCCCTACCACTTAAATCCTAAACTTATTTTTAAAAAAAGATTAAAGAATTTTCTTTTGTAAAAGGATAAATATTTTAACATTTTAGCCATGTGAGGTGCAATATATGATGTTAATCATTTGTTATGTATTAGGTTAGGGATTATAACATCTAGGGAAGCTATATTAATCATCATTAGAGTGACCATAATACGGTTCAAACTTCTAATTACATGTGTCATTAAAGAACTTTCCACATGGAACCCCTCTTCCAAAAATGGTTAAACTGACTAGTGACACGCTTACATGTCACACTCATCATCATTTTTGCCTTTACTATAGAATATTTGGATTAGTGCTTCCCGTAAAAATTTATTTATGTTAAATTAATAAATACAAAAGTATTAATATTGGAAAAAGATAAATTTGTTAAATATTTAAAATTTTTGGAGTTCGAGTTAAAATTGTGTTTGGTCATTCTCTCTCTCTATCTTTTGAAAGAGTATTTAGAATATGCCAATTTAAATCTCAACTTTTAAAAAATTAGCAAAATTATACAACCAGACTAATTTATAAAAATATAATAATCAAATCAACTTTAAAAGAATAATATTTCAATAGATAGTCATATAATGTCTATTACAAATATACTTTTACTTTATTTAAATTTTTAAAGTTGAAGCTATGTTTTGTTATAGTTTTTTGCACCTAATGATTGTTTGAATCTATCTTTTCTATAAAAAATATATATATGAAATAGGATTTAAACATATGTAAATGAGGTCATTCTTATAAAAATAAATTAAGATAAAATATGAAGAAAAAAATACAATAAAAGTGAAAAATGTATAAAAAAAGTGAAATAAAGGTTCCGAGTGTTCCCCTAATTCCAAATATAATGATGATTTTCAAATGAAGTAATTTTTTTAATTAAAAAGTAAATAAAAATGCACGAAAAAATAAATTTTAACTATTTTAAATAGACAATAATTACCCTTTCATGTAGAATTTTGATCTTTTTCTTGAGTTAATCATTTGTATCGGTTGATGGTGCCATAATGGTGAGACTCGAGTTGTTGATAGATCATCTATCTTGTTTTGATAGTCTTGAATTGTTGATATCGTATCTAACTCTAATATAAGCTAAAAAATAAAAAGTTGGGAGATGTTATTTTTAACTTTTAACTTATTTTAAGTTATTTTTAATTTTTTTAAAGTTATTTTAAAAATTGTCAAACGCTTTTATAAACTAAAAATGACTTAAAAGCTGATTTATCAGCATTTAAACTCATCGAAACACCCACTAAGTTTGGACCGTCAAAAAGAGAATAGTTTTATTTTGTTCGATCTCATATTGATATTTGATATCCTCTTCGAAACTCTCAATAATTTAAATTTGTGTCATATATATTTAAAAAATAAAAACACTTTCTACCAAGATCTTTTCAATTTAAAAGCTACAGTATGTAAATTGTATTTAATTTTTCCTATCATATTGTTAATCTTTTTTGTGTAGTTAAACTTTTTATTTGGTTGCGGGAGGTGGGTGGGTTGTTTCACTTCAAGGCTTATAAATGAATTGATGGAGCCATATAAGGGAATATATCATTGACTCAAATTAAATCATGGATATGATGATTTCTCCATTGACATTTCTTGAATTTTTGTAAGACTAATTGCATGATGTTCATATAGGCAATATCACAATGAGAATGAGACAGGGGACCTCTAAAGCATCTTCTATTTGTTGTTCCGATTCATCGAGCAAAGCCAGAATTTAAAGTTTATGAGTTATGAATTCTGGTATTTTTAATAATTTATACATATTCAATGAATTTTTTACGAGAAAAATAGAGTTTAACCTAAAACTACTAAATTCAGATCGAATTCATGGCTGACACTCTAGTTCTACGTCTCCGCCCCTAACCCCCATATGTAGGTCCTGATGGATTATCTGCATGACTTGTCATGAATTGTATCTTTCTGTCTGCAAAATACATGATGATTTTGTAGACTTTTTTTCAAAGGAAAAAATATTTTGTGCATGTTGAAATGAACAAAAAGTAAAGATATTAGTTTCTACTTTTGACGTTTGGTTGGTTGGTTGGTCAATAACTAAGCCTGTAAGTTTGAAATCCAATCAGAAATGTAAACATTTTAGTATGATCAACTCTGTTGCAATTGGAACTTCCGTTCCCCAAATTTGTTATAATTATAAAAGCCAACTATAGAAAAGAAAAATAGAAAGTCAACTATAGAAAAGAAAAATAGAAAGTCAATAGAAAGTCAACTATAGAAAAGATAAAACCTACACCTTATAAAATTATCTAAATCTTTTTGTTATGATTTTACAATTTAATTTTCCACATCCAACATGACAATATTTGGAGCTTTTTTTTTATTTTTTTATTTGATGTTCAATTTCTATACATGATTTGATTAAATTCAAATTTCTATATTACATGACTTATTCCTAAATGCACCACTCTCGATAACTTTCATAGATGCTAGGTAGGCAGAAAAGAGAAAAAAAACTCGAAATTAAACACTTCATTCTTCCTAAAAGAAAGAAAAACAAATTATTTTTTATCTTCGCTTCAAAATGAAGAATTGAGACCCCTTGTAAAAAGAAAATTGTGCTTGTTATTCTTGTACAGGGGCCATCACATTTGGTTAAGGTTGCAAATTCAAACAACACTACTCACATGCAATATTCAATTCCACCAATATGCTTTCTTCTTTTATCATTTCTTTTAAAAACGTAACTAGTTAAGGCAGCAATTCAAATAGTATTTATGTATCAGTAGAAAATTCGACGATTATTTCTTACCCTGCTATCTAAGGTGCAACTCTATGTTGAGGAGCTACTCAGAGTGCAACCGGCCAATTTTTGTAAACCCTAAGAGTACAGTATGAGTATAATTATACTCATATACTATTATTTTTGAATTCAACACTTATTTTATATAGGATATGATCACTATGATACACCCTTCCTGTAACACTTTGTGAAATGATGAAAACACCCTTAGAATTGACCTTGCGCATAACGTGTCTTTTCTTGCTCCGTTTGCAAATTCGAGACCGGATTTGCGATCAGTGCGAAAAATCGATTCGAAAAATAGTTTTGACTCGGCTTTAACTCGAAAAAATATAAATTATTTTTGTCCAAATAACCTTAAAACAGTGGGGTTTCCGCGCCCCTTCTGCTGGATGCGGAGCCACACTTAGAAATTTTTCAAAAATTTATGAAAAATCGAAAATTCGGGAAAAAATGTTAAAAAGCACTAGTACGCGTCGTGCACTAGTGTAAATAGGAGACAGATTTTGTTTTTTTTTTGGGGAGAAGCAATTCCGACCTTTCTCACACCTCATATCCTAAACTAAGTTAGTTTTAAGACGATTTAAGTTCAAAAACATTATTTTCCTCATTCATACGTACAAGCAAGCAAACCCTCTCAAGAAACTTACGCTCAAGAATTCAAGAATCGATAGTAAGGCTTAGAGATTCGTCCAAAGTTTCCAAGAAATCATTCTAAGGTATGTAAGGTCATCCTAAAAAGTATTATTTTCGATAATATCTCCAGAAATAGAACTGGTTTTCACCCATGAAATTTCAATATTTAGTTGAGATTAAATCCATGTGAACCTTGTAAAGTATGTTATTTTTCATAGAAAATTTTATAGATTCTTGAAGAGTATTACAATTATTGGTCCCTATATAATCCAATTAAAGAATTGTTATTAAGTTTATGTGCATTTGTGATCAAGATTTATTATTGTTAGTTTTCTTGAAAATCTTGATATTATTTCAAGAACAGAAAAGACTAGTTTGAGTACCTTTAAGTTAATTTCAAAAAGTGCACAGCTAAGAAATTTTAGCATGATTTGAGTCATTGAGTTGATTCTAGTTTTTAGTTAAGTTAAAGAAATTAGATGAGAAAGCTAAGTATCAAGCTGGGCTTAGTCTTCGAGAAAAAATTCAGATTTTTAGAAGTTATAATTCTTTAAGTATGAGCTTTGTAAAATATTTTGGGAGTAGTATTGAGCAATGATATGGGTAAGAGTAAATTAAATTACTCGAACTCATAAACTATGTAGCCAGCATAGGATAGGATTGTACTACAATACCTTCCTCTTTAGCCATTGAGATAGCCTAGATTTAGATAGATTCACCCCCCTAGTTCTTCTCCCTACCCCGGCAAGGTACCAGACGACTTTGGCAGCTTGGGCAAGACGTTGTATTACCACGAAGCTCATAGTGGTGGTGTCAGTTAGAGAAACTCCCCAAGCTAAGAAATATGCTTCCTTATTAGTTTTAAGCATGTTATTTTTAGCATACAAGTCTTATGAATATTGTTATTTCACTTATGAATTATGATGATATCTTTTGAGGTGCATTATGATATCCCTATTAAATATTTTGGCCATCTTACATATCATACATATCACGTACTGACGTCCTTAGGACCTGCATCATTTTATGATGCAGACGTAGGTGACAAAGTTCCTCATCAGTTGCTCCATTGAGAACCTGCCAGCTATCAATTTATTGGTGAGGCCTCTTCTCAGCCTGAGGTTCTATGAGTTATGTTATTTTATTTCAGTTTTTATTTTCAGTTCTGACTACTTGGAGCCTGTCTCAGTAGTCCTTTTAGACATTGTAGTAGAGATTCCATAAATCATATATTAGCATTTTCAGTTTTCAATTTATTTAAATATTGCTTAAGAGATTCTTTTATTCAATTAATACAGAACATTATTGCTTAGTTGTTGCTTTTATATAGCTTTTCTACTATTTTTATGTCTTCTGCTAAGTAGTTAGCAAGCCAAATGGTTCGCTTAGGATCAGAAATGATTATCGAGTGTTGACCATGTCCAGGATGTAGGTTTGGGGCATGCCAAACTTGGTATCAGAGCACAGAATTTAAGAGTCCTAGGGATTCTATGGAACCGTGTCTAGTAGAGTCCGTATTATAAGTTTGAAGCGCGCTACATCTATAATACAGAGGCTATGGGACATTAGAAAGTATCGTTATTTCATGTTATTCTTTGTCTCGTGCTTAAGACTATATCTCTGTGAAATCCCTTCTAACTCATACGTTCATATCGTGTTTTTCAGATCATGCCTCCTCGCAAATCTAAGAGACCAGTAAGTGGCAGAGAACACTCAGTCATAAAGGAATACAAACCAGTCGGGCCGAATTCCTAAGAAACCTAGAGGTCCAGCTGTGCCTGTGGGGCAACCACAATAAGTTGACATCGCCAATGCTGAGCTTCGCCAGGCTATTCAGACTTTGGCTCAAGCATTCACTACTTGGAGAGGTCGCCAGGGAGATGGCAGGAATGATGAGGCGGATACCGCCAGAGTTAGGGAGTTTTTGAGGATGAACCCACCAGAGTTCACGAGGTCCAATGTGAAGGAGGATCCTGAGAACTTTATTGAGAAACTCCTGAAGGTATTTCAGGTAATGAGTATAGGTGATGCTGAGCGAGTTGAGTTGGCTGCCTACCAGCTCAAGGGGGTAGCTAGAGTTTGGTTTGACCAATGGAAAGGGAGCAAAGCAGATGGGGCACCAGCTATTAGTTGGGCGATGTTTGCGGAGGCCTTTTTGGGAAAGTACTTTCCCAGAGAGATGAGGCAAGCTAAGGTAAGAAAATTTCTGAACTTGAAGTAGGAGAATATGAGTATATGGGAGTACAGCCTCAAGTTTGCTCAGTTGTCCCGATATGCTCTGGCTATGGTGGCAGACATGCATAGGAGGATGAATCTCTTCATGTTCGGGCTCTTTTAAATGAATAAGAGGGAGGGCGGGAGTGAAATGTTGATTGGGGATATGAATATAGCCCATTTGATGATGTATGTGTAGCAAGTAGAGGAGGAGAAGATGCGGGATAGAGAGGAGTTCAAGAGCAAGAAGGCCAAGACATCAGGTTAGGAGTCAGGCAAGAGAGGGACTGGAGGTGGAGGTCACACACCTTTTCAGCCTAAGATAGCTGGACCAGCACCTTCATCTGTCAGTGTACCTGCACTGAGGGTCAAAAATGAGTAGGGATCATAGCATCACAAGTTTTCGATAGCTAGTCCCAGGGTAGCGTAGCTCAATGATCAAATCATTATCCTACTTGTGGCAAATGTGATAGATCTCATCTCGAAAAGTGCCCTATGAGCACAAATGATTGCTTTAAATATGGTCAAATAGGATATTTCTTGAAGGATTGTCCTATGGGGAAGCAGAAAATGAAAGATACTAGATCACAGACAGTCTCTTCAGCACCGTAGGGTAAGCCACCTCACAGGGGTACTACAGTAGGGACAAGCGGGGGCACAAACCGCTTGTATACCATGGGCCCCAGACAGGAGTAGGAGATCTCACCATATGTAGTTACAGTGATGCTCAAAATCTTTAATCATGATGTCTATGCATTATTAGTCCATGGAGCCACCTTGTCATTTGTAACTCCATTTGTAGCTGTGAAGTTTGGGGTTAACTCAGAATGTTTTCTTCCTTTCAGTGTTTCTACTCCTACTGGAAAGTCTATTTAGCCCAAAGAATTTATAGGGGCTGTCCAATCTCAATTTATCATAAGACTATTTAGTTGATTTGGTGGAGTTAGATATGGTAGAGTTTGATGTCATCCTAGGCATGTAGTAGCTTCATGTTGGGTATACCTCTGTAGATTGCAGAGCAAGAGTAGTTAAGTTTCAGTTTCCCAACGAACCAGTCTTAGAGTGGAGGGGTAGCTCAGTTTTTCCTAAGGTCCAATTTATCTCATATCTCAAAGTCATAAAGTTAATCTTCAAAGGGTGTATATACCACCTAGTCAGGGTTCAAGATTCTCGTACTGAGGCACCATCTCTTCAGTCTATTCCAGTTGTGAATGATTTCACAGAAGTCTTTCCTGAGAATCTTCCCAGAGTCCCTCCTGACAGGAAGATAGACTTTGGGATAGATACTCTTCCAGATACTCAGCCCATATCTATTCCTCCATACCATATGGCTCATTCGGAGCTAAAAGAATTAAAAATACAACTGAAAGATCTTTTAGATAATGTTTTCACCTTGGAGTGCTCTAATTCTTTTCATGTGTAGAAAGGACGATTCTCTTCGAATATGCATAGATTACCCCCCAGTTGAACAAGATCACCATCAAGAACAAGTATCCTCTTCCCAAAATTGATGACTTGTTCGACCAACTTTAGGGTGCTACCTGTTTTTCAAGATAGATCTCAGATCTAGGTATCATCAGCTCAAAGTTAAAGAGAAAGACATTCCCAAGACAACTTTCAAAACTCGATATGGTCCTTATGAGTTTTTGATCATGTCCTTCAGGATAACAAATGCACCAGTAGCTTTCATGGATCTTACGAACAGGGTGTTGGGGCCGTACCTAGATATGTTTGTGATTATGTTCATAGATGATATCTTGATCTATTCCCATAATAAAAAGGAACATGCAGAACATCATAGAGTTATCCTTCATACCCTTAACAATCAGCAGTTATATGCTAAGTTTTCTAAGTATAAGTTCTAGTTGTAGTTGTGGCATTTCTGGGGCGCATTGTGTCTAGTAAGGGTATCCAGGTTAATTCCCAGAAGATTGAGGCAGTGAAGAATTGTCCAAGGCCCACAACTCCCATAAAGATAAGAAGTTTCTTGGGCCTAGTGGGGTACGACAGACGGAGAGAGATTTTCTTCTATTCAGCTCCCTTGACTAAGCTATTCAGAAGAAGACTAGGTTCGAGTAGTCAGAAGCTTATGAGAAGAGTTTCCAAGAGTTGAAGACTAGACTAAAAACATCCCTATTCTTATCCCTACTAGATAGAGTTGATGATTTTATAGTTTATTGTGATGCTTACAGAGTTGGACTGGGTTGTGTATTAATGCAGAGAGACAAAGTGATAGCATATACCTCTAGACAGTTTAAGATTCATGAGAGGAATTACCTAACTCATGATCTTAAGCTTGCTGCGATGGTGTTTGCTCTGAAGATCTGGAGATACTATCTATATGATGGGCAAGTGGATATATTCACGGACCACAAGAGTTTGTAATATACGTTTGGCCAAAAGGAGCTGAATTTGAGATAGAGGAGGTGGTTGGAGCTGCTGAAAGACTATGATATGAGTATCCTCTATCATCCAGGTAAAGCTAATGTAGTTGCTGATGCTCTTAGCAGGGTGACCATGGGAGCACAACCCATGTTGAGTATGAAAAGAAAGAGTTAGCTAAGAAGGTTCACAGTCTAGCCCGTTTAGGGGTGCAGATAGGGCTATTGTCAGAAATGGGTTAGAGTCATCTTTGATGGTAGAAGTGAAAGAAAAGCAAGAAGGGATCCCGTCCTACTCCAATTGAAGGAAGATGTTCAGAAGCAGAAAATATTAGTGTTCTCATAAAGGGGAGATGGTGTCCTTAGATACCAAGGCAGGCTGTATGTGCCAAATGTTGATAGACTTAGAGATAGGATCTTGCCTGAGGCTCATAATGTCAGATAATCTATCCACCCTGGTGCTATAAAGATGTATAGAGATTTGTGAGAAGTCTATTGGTGGGATGGTATGAAGAAGGACATTGTAGAGTTTATGTCTAGATGACCAAATTGCCAGCAGGTTAAGGTTAAGCACCAAAGGTCTTACGTTGTAGCCCAGAATATATAGATTTCGAAATGGAAATGGGAGATGATTAATATGAACTTCATAACAGGCTTACCTCGATCCCATGGGCAACATGATTTGATATGGGTCATAGTGGACACAATGACCAAGTCAGCTCACTTACTACTTGTCAAGATGACTAATACAGCTGAGAATTATGCCAGACTTTATCTTAAAGAGATTGTTAGGCTGCACAGGGTCCCTATATCTATTATTTCAGACAAAGGAGCTCAGTTTACAGCACAGTTTTGAAAATCTTTTCAGAAATGGCTTGGTACGAAGGTGATTTTAGCACAACTTTTCATCCACAGACAGAGGGGTAAACAGAGCAAACTATATAGACCTTGGAGGATATGTTGAAGGCGTGCGTGATAGACTTTAAAGGTAACTGGGATAATCATTTGCCTTTGATTGAGTTCTCTTATAATAATAGCTTTCAGGCCAGCATACAGATGGCACCGTGTGAGGCTCTTTATAGGAAAAAGTTTAGATCACCATAGGGTGGTTTGAAGTTGGTGAGGCAGGATTGATAGGACCTAATCTAGTCTATTCGGCTATGGAAAAAGTGAAGGTAATCCAGGAGAGGCTCAAGATATCTCAGTGCCGACAAAAGTCTTACGCAGATGTTAGAAGAAGAGACTTGGAGTTTGAGGTAGGCGATTGGGTGTACTTGAAGGTATCTCCAATGAATGGAGTTATGAGATTTGGGAATAAGGGAAAGCTCAGCCCATGATATATTGAGCCTTATCAGATCCTGAGAAGAGTTGGTAATGTTGCTTACGAGTTAGAGTTATTTGCGGAGTTGAGTGTTATACATTGTTTCATATTTCCATGCTTAAGAAGTATTTGGGAGATCTCTCTCTAGTTGTCCCATTAAGTGTTGGAATTAAGGATAATTTGTCATACGAAGAGATTTTAGTGCAGATACCAGATCGGCAAGTTCGTAAATTGAGGACCAAGAAGATTGCTTCGGTGAAAGTTCTTTGGAGGAACTAGTTCATGGAGAAAGCTACATGAGAGGCCGAGGAAGATATGAAAGCCAAATACTCACACTTGTTGGTTAGCCTAAGTGAGGATCTTGAAGGTAAATTTTTATATTTCACCTTCAAGATTTATATTTATTATATTAGAGAATCTTGTAGTTTGAGCTAGCATGTCCGCATCGTTATCATTCGAGGACGAATGATCTCAAGAGGGAGATATTGTAACACCTCATGAAATTATGAAAAAATCCGTAGAATTGACCTTGCACGTTACGTGTCTTTCCTTGCTCCATTTGCAAATTTGAGACCGAATTTACGATCAGTGTAAAAAATTGAATAGGAAAATGGTCTTGATTCGGCTTTAACTCAAAAAAATATGAATTATTTTTATCCATGTGAGTTTAAAACAGTGAATTTTTTGCGCTCCTTATGCGACACTGAGTGGACTCAGAGTCACACTTAGGAATTTTCTAAAATTTTACAAAAAATAAAAAATTTACGAAAAAGTGCTAAAAAGCACTAGTGCGCGACGCGCACTAATGTAGGAAGGAGGCATATTTTGTTTTTTGGGGGGAGGTACAATTCTGACCTTTCTCACAGCCCATATCCTAAACTAAGTCAGTTTTAAGATGATTCAAGTTCAAAAATGTTATTTTCCTCATTCATACGTTCAAGCAAGCAAACCCTCTCAAGAAACTTACGCTCAAGAATTCAAGAATCGATAGTAGGGCTTTGGGATTCCTCCAAAGCTTTTAAGAAATTATTCCAAGGTATGCAAGACCATCATAAAAAGTATTATTTTTGATAATATATCCAAAAATAGAATTGATTTTTACCCATGAAATTTCAATATTTAGTTGAGATTAAATCCATGTGAACCTTGTAAAATATGTTATTTTTCATGAATATTTCATAGATTCTTGAAGAGTATTACGATTATTGGTCCCTATATGATCCAATTAAAGAATTATTATTAAGTTTATGTGCATTCATGATCATTGTTGAGTTTTGTTGAAAATCTTGATATTATTTCAACAACAGAAAAGACTAGTTTGAGTACCTTTAAGTTAAGTTCAAGAAGTGCATTTTTAAAGACTTATTTTGCATATTAGCCAAAAAATTTTAGCATGATTTGAGTTACTAAGTTGATTCTAGTTTTTAATTAAGTTAAAGAAGTTAGATAAGAAAGCTAAGTAGTAAGCTGCGCTAAGTCCCTGCGAAAAAACTCAGATTTCCAGAAGTTATAATTCTTTAAGTATGAGCTTTGTAAAGTATTTTGGGATTAGTATTGAGCACCGATATGGGTGAAAGTAGAATAAATTGCTCGAACTCATAAACTATGTAGCCAGCATATGATAGAATTGTACTACGGTACCTTCCTCTTTAGCCATTGAGATGGCTCAGATTTGGGATGGATCTACTCCCCTAGTTCTTCGTCCCCTACTCAGCAAAATACAGGACGACTCTGGTAGAGTGGGCAAGATGTTGTATCACCACGAAGCTCATAGTAATGAAGGGTCTGTTAGAGAAACTCCCCAAGCTAAGAAATATGTTTACTTATCAGTTTTCAGCATACAAATCTTATGATTATTGTTATTTCACTTATGAATTATGATGATATCTTTTGAGGTGTATTATGATATCCCTATTAAATGTTTTGGCCATCTTACATACCATACGTATCACGTATTGACGTCCTTAGGATCTGCATCATTTTATGATGCAGACATAAGTGACAGAGTTCCTCAGCAGCCGCTCCGTTGAGAACCTGCCAGCTATTAGTTTATTAGTGAGGCCTCTTCTCAACCCGAGGCTCTATGAGTTATGTTATTTCATTTCAGTTTTCATTTTCAGTTCTGGCTACTTAAAGCCTGTCTCAGTATTCCTTTCAAACATTGTAGTAGAGGTTCCATAGACCATGTGTTAGTATTTCAATTTTTAATTTATTCAGATATTGCTTAAGAGTTTTTTTTATTCAGTTCTGCGAAACATTGTTGCTTAGTTGTTGCTTTTATATAGCTTTTCCACTATTGTTAAATCTTCTTCTGAGTAGTTAGCCAGGTCAAGTGGTTCGCTTGAAATCAGAAATAGTTCCCAAGTGTCGACTACGTCCAGGGTGTAGGCTTGGGACGTGACACTCCCTTCCAATTATATGATTAATAGGATTAGTCGGCTATTATAATTAAATATGCATTAAGTTTAGTGTATTTACACTTCCATGATCATAAGTAATTGAAGTAACAGAACAAAAAATACAGGCATAATATTATAAACATGTCATTTAATTTGATCTCAATTGACATTTATATTTTCTAATTTTAAGTGTGCATAAGTAGACATTTAAGTTTGTATTAAAAATATTGAATAAATAGACCAAAATTTATCATCCTACATGTTGCCCTATGTGGCGCCCTACATATATCATGCCATGGAGGATGCATGTGTCTACTTGTTCAACTTTTTACAAGTTTACGTGACTACTTCTGCAGAATCAAAGTTAGATGACATAGATTATAGCTGATGCCAAATTAAAAGACATATTTATGTATTATGCAAAATTATACTAAACTAAAATGAAAAATTAGGAGTCTTGGAGTAACTAGTAAGGTTATTGTCATTTGATTAGTAAATCACATGTTCAAGCCTTGAAAATAGTCATTTATAACTTTTCTCCAAACTTCACGCATAGTGAAAGTTTTAGTACACCGTCCTTCCCTTCTAAGATGAGAAATTGAGGAGAAGAGCATCCTATGTTGTCCTAGGGCCAGAGCACCAACAAATAATGCAAATACCTATAAAAACATTAATCATAAATCCTATATGTGAAAACCACTCATGTCTTTTTCTCATGTGGAATATATATATATATAAGAAAGAATAGACAAAATTAAAGGTCCCATTTTTAATTTCTTCTAGATGAAAAAGGCAGCCTAATGCAATACAACGATTCTTTTACTGTTGATTTCTGATTTTGTCAACAATAAAAACAGTTTACTCCACTTAGAATCATTACTTTTAGATTTTGGCTTTAAATTTGTCATTTCATTTTCTCATATTAAATGATAGAGAAATGACGATAGATAAGTAGTTATTACACTCTTTCATAAGATTATGTTCATTATTAGGAGAATGTACATGTAAAAGTTGAAAATACTTTAAATCACGATATATGGTATATTGACATGATTGCAAATTGCAACCATATGATAAGAAATTTAATTTAAGAAATAAAGAGGGTTAAAAAACTTGTGATACTCAAAATTTTATGTATTTATTTTTTTATATTTTTGATTAATTTTCTTAATAAAAATTCAGTCTCTGCCATTTAAATATTATATGGATATAAAGTTTCTCGTTAAGGATGAATAAAAATTTAAAATAAAATTATTTTTATATTTATAATTTTTTTTTGAGGGGAGGGGGGGACGGGGGGGGGGGATTACATGTAAGGCATA
>JAOTQJ010000007.1:25398706-25420175 GCA_025642045.1 Solanum sejunctum | reverse complement strand
CTTATTTTTAACGTTAAAAAATATTACAAATCGTGATAATTAAAGTTGCTCAAGCATATAACAAATCGACATGACTGCTTGAGCAGCTATAGGGTACATTTGTAATTTTTATGGTTCTTTTGTTTTAATTTGTTTGTTTTATTTTTGTTGTTGAAAATGGTACTAATCATGATAATTAAAATTGCTGAAGTTAATAACTTAAAATATTTCTAGAAAAACATGTTACGTCACAATATTAATAATTTAAAATATTTAAAATTATATTAAAATTTTAATTAACTCTCTAAAGTCTATCTATGATACTTAAATCAAAATTAAAAAATAATAGATATTGAGCTCACGCTACATCTAGTTCTTTTTATACAAATATCTTCAAGTACATTTCAATCAATTTAACATAAGAAGTTCTTATCGACAACTTTTGTCAAACACATCAAATATTTATTATTAGATTGAATATTTAATTCCAACACTTACAAATACTTCTCCGTAATTGATACTATTTAATTTCTACCTTTTAATCCGCTAATCCAAACAATCTCTATATTTAAATTTTCTTTTCCCTTAAAAAATGGATTCCAAAAGAAACTCTTAACGCCGTTATCTCTCCATTTTTTAAAAAATTTAACCTAAAAATTCACCAATTAATCAAATTCTCAGTCTTCCATCTTCTCCGTTCATCACTACATACACACTCTCTCACTGTACCTTTCTTACTGACTTTCTCTGTCTAGAACATTCGCCATTACTGAAATTGTTAAAGCTCTCAACGGCCGGCAAAATACTTCACTTTCTGTAAGTATACTTATATAATACACACACTTCCTGCATTATGTTTTTGTACGTATATGTGAATCATAGATTCTACTTATCCTTTTCCTTTTTTGTATTTTAAGATATTTTTGCTTGAATTGTTCGCATCGGTAAGTCGTTTTCGAGAAAACTTTCAATTCTCTTTGCGATGTTTACTCTCGAGAAAATCCACATTTTACTTCTTCTTCGTCTAAGATATATTTGACTTTTAGATGTATTTAATTGCTTGTGTTATGTAATTTTTGTGCTCAGATTTGAATTTGAACTGAGTTGACTAAGAGAATAAGTTTGTGAGATTTGAGGAGGAATGGAGTCATCGCAATCGCAGCTACAGAGAAGAGGAGGCGGCTTAGTTTCGATGTCACCGTCGCATACGCCGAGGTCGAGTGATAAGGCGGTGAGAGATCTGCGATCGGGGGAAGGTAATGTGAATGGAAAGCATGATAAAGAAAAAGGTGTGAATGTGCAAGTTATTTTGCGTTGCAGGTGAGTAAAAGTGAATGTACTAGAGTTGGTTATATTTACTGATTTCAAATTTGGCAGTAGTTGATGGAATTGGTATGGGAAAATGTGCAGACCATTGAGTGAGGATGAGATAAGATTGCATACACCAGTTGTGATTTCCTGTAATGAGGGTAAAAGAGAAGTTTCTGCTATTCAGAACATAGCTAATAAGCAGATTGACAGAACATTTGCCTTTGATAAGGTTTGATCATTTGCAGCTGATTTATCATTCATCTGTTCGATTTTGAGATCAGATTTACAGAAATGAATTGAAGAAATTAAGTGCTTCTCCATAAAATTTGGACATATTCCTAATTTCCTATAGCTTTCCTTTGATTTTTCCATAAAAATAATGCATTTTTCATAATTCTCATTAGACCTGTAGTTTACACTTGAAATGAATTTGTTGATTACACTTTTGTCTAATTATTTTTTTGTTTAAAAGTAAAAATTTCTTCTCTGTAATTAATCAATCATGGGTTTGGTGTTTTCTGAATGTCACCACACTTCTTTATAATTTTTTAGAAATTAAAACTCTAGTTTCTGATTAGTTTTTAACTAATGGTGCTTTTTGCCTGAAGAAGACTGTAACTTTAGGGATAATTCTGTCTCAGGTGTTTGGTCCAACATCTCAACAGAAGGACTTGTATGATTCTGCAATAGGGCCTATTGTTTTTGAAGTTCTAGAGGGATATAACTGCACCATTTTTGCTTATGGGCAGACAGGAACAGGGAAAACTTATACAATGGAGGGAGGGGGAAGGAAGAAGGTTGGTGGTTGATAGAAATGTTTTTGTTTCTGCTAGATAGTTTTTTTGTACTAATTGTTAAATTCCCCCATTTAGAATGGGGAATTTCCAAGTGATGCAGGTGTTATTCCTCGAGCTGTTAAACAAATTTTTGAGATATTGGAAGCTCAAAATGCTGAGTATAGCATGAAAGTAACACATTTGGAGCTTTATAATGAGGAGATCACAGATCTTTTAGCTCCTGAGGAATGCACAAAGTTTGTAGATGATAAATCCAAAAAACCAATAGCGCTGATGGAAGATGGTAAGGGTGGAGTTTTAGTTAGAGGCTTGGAAGAGGAGATTGTTTCCTCTGCAAATGAGATCTATAAGATCTTGGAGAAAGGTTCAGCTAAGAGGCGTACTGCAGAGACTCTTCTTAACAAACAGAGCAGTCGTTCTCACTCTATTTTCTCCATCACAATTCACATCAAGGAATGCACTCCAGAAGGAGAAGAGATGATCAAATGTGGCAAATTGAACCTTGTAGACCTTGCTGGTTCTGAGAACATATCACGCTCTGGTGCAAGGGAGGTGAGATGTGTAACTATCCAACTGCCAAGCCATTGCATTTGGCAGTATTCGTAAATCTATCTTTTGATCATGATAACTAATCTTTCATGGTCTGCTTTTTAAGATCTCTGTATGTGCCATACTTTGTTTTTTGTTCAGTTGCTTTCTTCTCAATTGCAGTGTAATAACTAAATTTTCTTTTGCTGCAGGGCAGAGCGAGGGAAGCTGGTGAAATCAACAAGAGTTTGCTTACACTTGGTCGTGTTATAAATGCTTTAGTTGAACACTCTGGTCATATCCCATACAGGTCTTTTTCAGTCCAGTCTTATGTTATTATATAGTGCTTTTAGTTCTTACATAGCCTGAGAAAGGATTGCTTAGTCCTATGTTATTATAGAATACTTTTAGCTCTTACATATCCTGAGGAAGTATTGCTTTGTATGTCAGGGATAGCAAATTGACACGGTTGTTGAGGGATTCTCTTGGAGGGAAAACAAAGACATGCATTATTGCAACAATATCACCATCAGTTCACTGTCTGGAAGAGACACTGAGCACTTTAGATTACGCTCATCGTGCTAAAAATATAAAAAACAAACCAGAGGTCAATTTTCAGGACATTTATTACCTAAAGAAAGTATCTTCCCTATCCTCTCTGATTTAACTATCCTTCAGCTTTTCTTCTGTTGTTTTTTCAGATTAACCAGAAGATGATGAAATCTGCATTAATCAAAGATTTGTACTCCGAGATTGACCGACTGAAGCAAGGTCTTATCGCTCTCGTCCTCTCTTTTTCTGTATATAAATCTATATCTTACAGCAACAAATTATCTAAAAACATTTATTTTCTATTTTATCCCCAACAGAGGTGTATGCTGCAAGAGAGAAGAATGGCATTTATATACCTAAAGATCGATATCTTCAAGACGAAGCAGAGAAGAAGGTTCAGTACTGTTTTCAGGATCCCAATCTTGGTTGCAGTCACTTGACTTACATGTTTAATTACTCTTGTGGTAACTTGTTTTTCTCCTCTCCCAGGCAATGTCTGAAAAGATAGAACGGATGGAACTTGACTTCGAATCCAGGGACAAGGTGCACAAGAGATGAAAAATCTGGATCATCTTAATTTTCTTGTTAAAACAAATAAATTTTGTCAAAACTGATAAATCATATCTCATTATATTGTTTCTTTTTGCGAACAGCAATTTATGGAACTTAAGGAACTATACAATTCTCAGAAATTGTTGACAGCAGAATTGAGTGACAAACTTGAGAAGACAGAGGTTAGTGGAATTCTTAACTCATCTTATTCCAGATCTTTTTATATCTGACTCTTTCTGATTGAATTTGCTATGTTTCTGTGTCTTTTCAGAAAAAGCTTCAGGAAACTCAGCATACATTGGCTGATCTAGAAGAGAAACACAGGCAGGCAATCACCACTATAAAAGAAAAGGAATTTCTGATATTTAACCTTCTAAAATCTGGTAAGCTTCATCCTCTATGCCAGGTAAAAGGAGAAATCTATTGGCTAGTCATTTGGCTTCAGCGAAGCAACGTATTATGCCAAATACCTATTATTTTGGCATTTTTATAAAAGTAAAGTTGGGATATGGGTGTATTACAGTTTTCATTAACATTAGCAAGTTTGGATGCAGCCATAATCATTTGGCAGTGAATGTGGGGATTTATGTAATATAATTTCACAATTAGAGTAGTGCATGACCTCTGGAATTGTATGTCTTCTACCAGAAAAGGCACTGGTTGAGCAAGCATTTGAACTTCGAGCTGAACTGGAAAATGCTGCATCAGACGTGTCGAAGTTGTTTTCCAAGATTGGTGTGTATACACTATACAGTTGTTCTAGAACTCAATACATGATGATTTTTCTTGCTAAGCAAATGATGTTGTATCAATCTCCTGCATACTGATAATGGGTGATTTCAGAGCGCAAAGACAAAATAGAAGGCAGAAACAGAGTTCTCATCCAAAATTTCCAATCCCAGCTGACTCAACAACTTGAAGTCCTGCATAAGACTGTTGCTTCTTCAACCACACAACAAGAACGACAGCTCAAAGGCATGGAGGAAGACATGCAGTCCTTTGTTTCTACGAAGACTGAGGTATTCTTGACCCAAATTTAGGAATTAGCCTTGTTACTTGAAAAATTGTACAAACTGATTCCAAAGCCAAAAAGAGATGACAGTATGTAGTTTTCAGATATTCTTTGTTGCAGTACTTATTGAAATAAATTTAATTAGGGAGCATATATAATTATTCAAAACTGCACTTTTGACAGAAATAAATTACATGCTGAATAAGTGTAGTGCATCAATTATTAAAGGTTCACATATTTCTGGTGGAAATTGTACTCCCATTAACCAATATCACTTTTTTGTCTGCTTTTCAGGCAGTCGAGGAGCTTCGAGGCCATCTAGAGAACTTGAAAACCATGTTTGGTTCTGGTATCAAAGCTTTAGATGGTTTGGCTGGGGAACTTGACGGCAATGTTCAGTCAACCTTTGACCGTTTAAATTGTGAAGTTTCTAAACATTCTTCTGCTTTAGGAGAGGTGTGTATCTTTTTCTGTTGCTTTAAGACACTCTGAGGAATTTTTTTCTCATCTCCTTTTTCCTGGTGTAGCTTTTTAGGGAGATTGCTTCTGAGGCTGATACCTTGGTTAATGATCTTCAAAATAGTTTGCATGATCAGAAGGAGAAACTAATCACATTTGCACAACAACGTCGTGAGGTATCAAAGTTTAACAACTTTTGAAGCACGTATATTCTTCAATGCTCCTTATCTGGATCTTTCTTTTTCTTCACGAGTATAGCTTATAAATTTTGGATACCTTTATAGGCATATTGCAGGAGTATCACAATGTCGAGGTCTATTTCTCAGATTACTGGCAACTTCTTTAAGACTCTAGATATGCATGTGTCCCAATTAGGTGAAATAGTGGAAGAAGCACAGACGGTTAGTGACCAGAAATTCTCTGAACTAGAAAAGAAGTTTGAGGTCAGTTACTTCATCCACTAGCGTATGACTATTTATTAAACAATGTCATTATGTATTTGTAACTTCATTTTATTTATATCTCTCAAATTTTAGGAATGTGCTGCCAATGAGGAAAGACAAATCTTGGAGAAAGTAGCAGAGTTGCTGGCTGGATCAAATGCTAGGAAGAAAAAGTTGGTAGGTCAAATAGTAATGATAATGATGTGCATCAAAGTTTTTGGTGTGGGCAAGATTGTACAATTCTAAAACTGAGAAAAATGATGATGAAAATACCTTCCTTTTCTCTTGTATAGTTTTATGTTCTGAATATTTGCTTAATTGCTTGCAGTTCCCATTAGTCCATAATTGACTAATTACATGATCAACTAGAAAATCCTGCATCTACTTTGGGTTGTAAAAGCTAATTGAATTTTTCATGGCTATCTTCTCTAGGTTCAAACCGCTATTGATGACCTTAGAGAAAGTGCCTCCAACAGAACCAACAGACTGAAACAAGAGATGTCAACCATGCAAGATTCAACTTCTTCAGTCAAAGTCAAATGGACTGATTACATGGAAAAGGCTGAATCACACTATCTTGAAGAGACTATTTCTGTGGAAAATGGGAAGAAAGAGATGGAGAAGGTGCTACAGAATTGGTATGTAACCCATCATATCTTACAACTGACGTTGCCCTTTGTCATCGGTAAGTGTATTTGTCATCCTTTTTGTGTTAACCTGGAAATATGCAATGTGCAGTGTGCAAAAGGCTAAATTGGGAGGAACGCAATGGACAAATGCACAACGGTCTTTGTTAAACCTGGAGGAGAGAAATGTTGCTTTTGTCGATGAAATTGTTAGGTCAGTTGGTTCACTGATTGTTCAGGTGTTCAGTTTCATGCGGGTGTAATATTTTACTTAGACCGTGACCATCAATGTCTTCTGCAGGGAAGGAATGCATGCAAATCAAGCATTGCGTGTGAGATTTTCATCTGGTGTGTCATCCACTCTTGAAGACACTGATGCTGCTAGAAAACACCTACTCTCATCAATTGACCGTAAGCTATTAAGAGTTGCACGTTAAGAGATTTAACCTTTTTTCTTGTCTTCCAATTAATTTGATCAACACATGCAGATTCTTTACAACTCGATCGTGATGCTTGCGCAAACCTTGATTCTACGATTGTTCCTTGTTGTGGAGAGTTGCGAGAACTAAACAGCGGACACTACCACAAGGTTGTTGAAATTACAGAGTACACTGGAAAAAGTCTTTCACAAGAATACATGGTAAGGGCATTGCCTCAGAGTTCTCCATATTTAGTTTGTTAAAAAAGGACTGTGCTCTAAAATCATATTTCAAATTGCTTTTAATTATACCAGGTTGATGAACCGTCGTGCTCAACTCCAACAAAGAGACCATTTAATCTTCCAAGCATTGAATCTATCGAAGAACTAAAAACTCCCGCTTTTGAAGAGTTGTTGAATTCATTTTGGGATGGAAAATCCTCAAAGCTAGCAAATGGAGATGTCACGCATAGTACAGAGATGGAGGTAGCTCCTCCTTTACGAGATTCAAGAGTTCCACTCACTGCTGTAAATTAGACGAGTCCAGACTACAGACATCATAATACTGGCAATTAAGGAGGAGAGTTGTACATATATGTCTTGAACATCGATCTTCTCATCTATACGTAGCAGATAATTTATCCATTCTTTGTATTTAAGTTTGGTGATGGAAATATGTAATGTTTGTGCTGAATATGTGACGTTTATAGAGCTTGTAACTTCAGTAATCGATACATTGTATACTCAAATTCCTTTCAACTCTTAATACAGGATTCAGGATTAAGTTCAAGTAAGAGCATCCTATTGTTTGCTCCATCAAGTGATCTATTTAGCTATGAAACATAGAACAAGGTAGTTGTGCAACAGCAATCACCTGCAGTCCACAAGACCAACTTATTTTCATTTATCTCCTCTAACTAGGTTAACGTACATATGAGAAGGTTATAACACATGGACTCTGCTGCTAATCAAACTCAGAACAGTGATTGCGCTTGAGCATACTGGTAAATATACACTGGAAAAGTAAAAGGAACAAATGAAAAAGGGATAGATAAGAGTCTACAAGGCTAAATGAGATTTTTTCTTAAAAAAAGTTTTGAAAAAGCAAAGCAAGTTTATCACCTGCAATCTACATATTAGAGGCTCCCGTTTCTCCTTGTTTCAACTATTGAACTACTCAACATTTGAACTAGCATAGCCAAAATACACCCTCTTAGCGACCAGCATGGCCCCCAAATCTGAACCATTGAAGTGGATGAGTTACACAGAGCCAATAGGTCAGTATTTTTTGTTCAGAGTCGTCTGATGGCCGAAAGTTCCTGGCTCTTCAGGTAGGTGATATATACGGCTTTTCTGCAGCAAAGACCAAATGAACAGTAAGGTTAAGAAGGAAACAAAAAAGCAGTATAATTCCAACATTCTTCCCCTCCCCAAGGGAGTAGAATCAACCAAAACAATGAATCGAATCCTGAAACACCCTCATAATGGAATCTAAATTTATAATTGCCTGGCCTAAATTCACCATCTATCAATGAAGAGTGCCCTGACAGTTTAGTACTTCACAAGCTAGCAACGGAAAGAGGCTAAAAACATGAATGATAGGCAAGGTCAAGTTGCTAGTATAACCTAGAGCCTCACTGGAAAACAGGCAACCCTTGTGCTTCAACTAAAAAGAATAAACTGAAACTAGCATCAAAGTTCCCAGGGTCACGTTTTTAACTATATTTCAGCAAATATCATGCTTCATAAAAATATCACATAAAAAATGTGAACTGACAGACTTCCATGCTAAACTAACAGTTCAAATAAGTCGCATAACATAATGAACTATAATACTAGTTTACGGTTTCTCAAGAAAGGAAGATGAACGCATTGGAAAAGTTGACAGGTACAAGATGTGAAATGGATCAAAGTACCTGGAAGCTTCATATTAGAGCTCCTTCCCAGTTCCCACAGTCAAGCAGGTGGCTCTCCAGCACATGTTTCACCATCAAAATTATCAGTAGAGTTTTGTTGACATAACAACTTATTTCCATCTCCAGGAGTTGAGCAAATAGTATCCCAATCCATCAGAGAAGAACCACAATGCATAGTACCTGGTTCTGACATACGGCTGCTCTTAATGTTGTCCTCTACATGATCCTTACCATCCTCATAAGTAATGTCTGTTTGATCCTGGACCACGTTCGAGGGCTCAACAGGGAGACCTGAGCTCAAATCAAGACCATTTTGTTCCCCTGTCCCATGAAAAGCGACAGTTACTGTTCCTTGATCAGATGGTTCAGCAACTTCTTTCTTTTGCCTCTTCCATTTCTTTGTAGATGAAGTACCATCATCCTCAAAATCTTCTTCTTCTCTATCTCTATGTAAGTAAACCCAGAGCTTCTTCTCATTATCAAACTGTACACAAGGATCACGTTCATAATGCAAACGATCCAATGCACCACTAACAACTTGATTGACTTGAGCATCAGAAACATCTTCCACAATAAACTGTGAGTCTCTGATTAAAGTACAAACATCTGCTCTAGTCCCTGTACTGCCAGGCAACCTAGCTGCTGCATCTCGCACAAGACAGAGAATTGTTACATGGGCAGGGCGATCCTTTTTGAGCATGAAGTGATCACGGGCTTTTGACGTTGGCTTGCCACCGCACCTTCTCAGAGGAGCAACTATTGATTTTTTACCATCAATAGCAGTGTAGGAGAAGGCCCTGTCAGGAATTGAATACCTAAGGAATTCCTCTTTACGGAAATACTCTCTGACTTCTTCAGAGCTTGGGCCAATGGTACTCAGACTCTTCTGAGCTCGCAAGTCTCTGAACCTTTCCTTCTCATCTAGATTATATTGCATCAATGACAAAGGAGGCTCAGGAAGACTTCCTATCTGCCGAAGCGTCTCCTGACCATTTTTCAGCCAATTGGCAAAAGAATCAACTAACTTGACAAGCATTTTGTGAGGAAGACCCCACACTTCTGGAGATGTGACTTCCTCCATAGGCTCATGATCAGATGAATCAGGGCTCACTGGACCAATCCAGGACCAACTTTTGGTGGGTTTTTTATAGACCACAAGTGGTTTCCACCCTTTTGCACCAAGCGGTGCTGTTTTGGAAGAAAATATTTTGAGTACTCCTCTGACCAAATCATGGAGAGGTTCTTGAGTCTCAAGAATACATGGATCTCCCGGGTTTGATCTCACACGGTTAACAATTTCTTGAACACTCAGAGAGGGCACCTTAGCTTGAGTGGAAGGAAGTGAATTACCACCATCCAACTCTGAAGGTGGTGCACCTCCACCGTGCTCCTCCAGAGCTTCCTGTCTTCCAGCATTTGTATCTACAGTCTCTTCTGGAAGCAAGGTAATCATTGCCATACGAACTGCTGAAAGAAGATGAATGACGGAGAATGAGAAGCCAGTATGAACTGTAGGAGTAATCAAAGTGAATGGCTTTTTCTGAGGTCGGCTTTCCACATCTACATCTTCTTCTATCATTTCTGAAGTTGGAGATTTGGGAACTCCCACTAAAGAAGGCCATGATTCATCCTCCAGCTTCTTTTTACCCCGCTTCACTGAGAGATCATCTTGTCGCTGCTGGGTATCAGTATAGAGATTGTCAGTATCATCTATCTCATCCATGTATGGGATATCAACTTTGACTTTCCGCTTCTTCATGACTGAGTTGCAACCTGTTAAATGCATGTCAGATTTTTCATGATGATCAAAAGCATGTGTGTCAAGCATCTGACCTTTCTTTGAAACTTTGGTAGAAACTCCATTTCTTTTAGCCGGCAACGGCATCTGCAATGCGTCATCCTCCTGAAACTTGTGATCTATCATATAGTTTGCAGGCAGGATATCACGGCTAACTTTTCCTTTTTGTTTCTTCTCTCTGGTGGATGCCATGTGGTACCTTTCAGTATGGTCCCCTTGCAAAGGACCGTTCCTGGCTAGCTTGTAGATTGGTTGCTCATCATCATTGTCATTGTCGAACTGGCTTAAACCAGAGAAATGATTTCTAGTGGAGAAACTACTTGGATGATCAAGATCATGCATCTTACCCATTGGTTCTGCTCCCAAGCCATGACTTCCGGTTCTATTTGTGTGAAAAAGTTCACTGGAGTCACCCATCATCCTAGAAGAATGAAATGAACCATCACGAGCCAGCATACTGTACTTATCCTTTTGACCAAATTTAGCCTTTCTAGTGTCCAATGCAGGCATCAAGTTCATGGAACCACTGGGATATGCCCACTTGCTCCTCATCAATGGATTATAATCCTTGTCGCTTCGTTCAGATGATTCAGATTCAGTTTCTTCAGTCTTTGCGGACACCCTTTTACCTCTGTCTCCATTCTGCATTTTCGCCTTAACTTTCTCAGGGAAGGATTTTGCCCTACTGTTTGACTGAAACAAATTATCATTTAATTTACGATGAGGATATTGTTGGTCCACCTTCCACTTTTTGCTTTTAACATTCATGTTACCAAACTTGTGCGATGGGTTGGTAAAATAATTATCCTCTTGTACTTTACTTGGCCAAAATGGTTCACTTCCGCTCACTAGTTCCATTCCGCTTCCTTTCAGCACCATTGTAGGAATCCGGATTTTCCCATAATTCATCTGATCTTCAGAGCAAAACTGTGGGAGACCATCAGCATACCTGTCATTTTTTCCAAAATCATATGCAGTTCGGGCATTGCTGGGCTTTGCAGTCAAGACCTTGATATCTGACAGCTGATTGACAGTATTGTTCCTTCCATAGGCATAAAGATCATTCTTTGACGGAACAGGCACACCCATGAAAACATCAGAGCTTTCTTCTACTCTAAACCTTTCATGTTTCTTCCCCAATTTGACATTCCCACTTTTATCAACAGCCCCTGCCCGTGAAAAGTTTCCCTCTCTTTGCACATCCAGTTCGTACATCCCATCCTCCTCATAATTGCCATTCAACATATCCCTCATTGGGACACCCATCCCAGAATCATAATCCATTCCTTTACCACGACAAAAAGGAGGCAATGCAGAATCATAGGGCCCTGATTTAAGTTCTCTTCCTTTAGTGGCAGAACCCTTTGTTCCACCTACCTTGAGAGTTCCTTTTAGGTTCTTCCTTTTGTATCTCGTAGCTTCCAAAGCCATTTGTCTAGATGATGTATCCAAGGCTGACCCTATCTCGTATCCAGAATAGCCCATATTCTGTCCAAGATTACGATCTTTTGTTCTTTTGCCCCACAAAGTATCACTGAACTCCTCTCTCTCGGATCCATCACTTTCCAGTTCTTCCATTTTCTCATACATTAAAATCTTCTCATTCTTCTTAATGTTCAGCACTTGAAGCTTCTCCTCAATGCTATACCCAGGGCAACTGAGCCATGCATCTCTTATCTGACAAAGATTACTGACAATTGCATTCTGATGGTTTCTGAGGTGGTGATAATGCTTCCGCTTCTGAAAGAAAATCAATCCTTGTCGGTAAAGCGCCACTCTTGGCTCACACAACCCACCCTTCAACATGTTAAACAGCTTATCAAGGGGACTTCCAAAATGCATATTATTACCCGTGAGGAGGTCTTTCAACGTTTGCATAAACGTTTCCTGGTTCATATCAGGAAGGTACTGAGCAAGATTAAACCTTTCTTCCTCAGACAACACCTCATTCCAAACATCCAATGACAACACATCACCCAACCCCGAAAGATCATACAATTCAAAAGGAATGCTACATGTTTGATCCCCAATTTGACAAAACTCCTCCTTAGACTCCCCTAATTCCAACAAATCAAAGTCGTCTGATCCCGCCCCTGAATCACAATCATCGAAATCATCATCATCATCCTCGCCATTAGATTCAACTTCACCTCCGTTTCTTCTCTGAAACTCCTCATCCTCACTCGACATACTGTCCCTACTACGAGGAGAAAATTCTGAATCAATTCGTGATGCCTTAAAGCTTCCCTTTTCGATCACCATTCAACATAAAAACAACGCCCAAAAAAATAAACCGACCCCCTTCCAATCCAAATTCAAAACCCTAAAAATAAAAAATCAACCAAAACGCAAAAAATTCAGAAATTCTCCATACCCATAACAAGAAAACACAAAAAATCAAAAACCCACATCGCAAAAACAAAAATAAACACACCCATACACACATATCACATAATAAGTGTAAAGAGAAAAAAATCACAGATGAATTAGAAGAAATTACCTTGAGAACGGATGAACCCAAAAGGAAGAAACGGAAAGGGAATAAAACGTCGACCCAAAATTCCTTGTGGCTAATGTGAGGGAAAGAGAAAGAAAAACCTAAGAGAAAGAGGCGGTTATACTATGCTATGCGGGTGTTTGGAAACAGCAAAGTAGATTATACTATGCAAGAAAAAAAGGGGAAAAAAGTAGGAGGAAGAAGATGAAAATGAAGATGACGTGGATGGTGGCATTGTCGTTGGATTGAGAGATGAAAAGACTAAAAAGGGCATGTGTGTGTGAGAGAGAAAAGGAGCTTGAAGGAGGTAGAAGTAGAGTGTAGAAGTGTGTGTGTGTGTGTCTGTTGAGTCGAAGAAGAAGGGGTTGAGTAAAGAACAGGGGTGACTCGGGAAATAATATTTTTATTGATTTTTCCAAAATGGATTAATCAAATTTATAATCTAGTGGTTGATTGGTCAATGTAACAATAAACACAACCATCATATTTTTTAAGATTAATACAAAGCACGAGTCTATTAGTGATCTAAGACGAAAATCGAATGTAGATCTTAAACTTAATAATATATTTATATATTTTTTTATAAATTTTATTTTTTTATTTTTTGAGATGCAAAATTATTTTTTTAATTATAATTAATTTCATTCAGTAATTTTTTTTTCAATTGATCATATAATCATATTATAGATGTGTCAAATTTGTTCTGATAATTCTTTTTTTTTATATAAAATAAATAAACTTTACTATAAATAATAATTAGTATTTTTTCTTTAAAAAAAATTATAACCTATTATTACAAAAATAAAAATTGACACCCTCAAATTTGGAGGCCTAAGACGTTTGTCTTTTTCTAATACTGTTGAGCCACTCCTAATAAAAAGAGAATATGCGTATGGGTGATGACGTATTATAATGAGGAGGGTGTTCATGCTTAATTGAAAAAATAGATGGTTAGAAAATTCGAACTAATCGATTAAATAACAATAATAACATATTAGTTATACAAAAATTACTTCTAGTGCATTGTTTGATATGATTTAGTTTGGTTAAAAATAGCTATTGCATAATGTCTTTAAAAAAAATTATTTACAAAGATATCCTCCATAAATATGATCGAAAATATATAAAAAAGATTTTGAGGGGAAAGTGAGTCTTCCACCATGCAATGCATGCACTAAAAACTCTTATTATTAACACCATGAAGTTTTATGTATTAGCAATACACGTCTCAATACATAATAAGGTATACAACCAATGATTATAAATAGGCTAAAAAGTGTATCAAACAAGATACTACTAATATCCAAAGCTCTTACATACATTATTTCTTTAAATACATTCTACCGAACGATCTCTGAATAAAATTTGAGAAAGATAAACTATGCAGATTTTATTCCTACTTTATAGAAATAAAATGGTGATTGTTGTTAGACTCTTGGATAAAACTTGCCATTGAATTTGAAGCATGGGATACAAATATGAAGAAATTATGAGAATTTAAAAGTACGATTACATCTAGTAATTGTTATTGATTGATAATTGTTACTAGTGAATCAATTAAATAAATAAGTAAATATAATTTTTAAATTTTTTGTCAATTGATCCGATTTGATTAAATTTATTTTTTTAATATTTATATCATAGAAACAAAGAAAAAAATTCTAAACAAACTTATATTGATCGAGATTTACGTAATAAGCGACTATATTATATCCTTAGAGATGGTAATTAGAATAGAAAGAGGTGATATTGAAATAGGATAATGCAGGGCTTCAAAATTAAACAGCTAGGATAGATAGAAGATCTCAGCTTGGACTTGTTTTATAATTTTTTCATACAATTCAACCTTAAATTAGCTAAAATTTGAGATCTTTGTTAAAAAATATTTTGTATTTGTTTATTTAGTTTAATGTTAAGACATCTACAATGTGCACGTTAGCATTATGATTGAGAAACGAATATTAGTTAATATTTTATTTTTTTAATTTTAAGTAGAATATAATTTGACAAAGATAGAAAAATTAATGTTAAAGTTGCTATGATTTTATATATATAGTTTTAATTGACTTGGAGATTTTGGATAACGATTTATGAATTAGTGATAATGATAATTATTGAGAAATCATAAGGTGGTGTTAGGATCAAATATTTTTGAATATTGACAAAAATTATGATGGGCATTAATGAAAATAGTCCCTACTGGCTAAATAGTGTTGGACATTACTCCTCGACTCATTTTATGAGAATTGTCTTTAAGTACTGTATTTGAGATTGATATTGTGAAGGACGTAAACTGATAACTTGTTATTATTTTTTGTGTTGTGTGATTTAGATTGAGAAACTAAGGTAGTGTTTAACCAAAAACACTATTCAACTTTCCTCACCCATTCGAAACCATTTGGACCATATTTTCAAACATTGTTGAGACTTTGTAAACGTAAAGAAAGAATCAATGTTACGTATTGTTTGAAAATTAAGTGATCATTAGAAATTTTCAAAACAAAAATATTGAGGAATGTTTTGGGAGTTTGAAGGTGGATAAAAGAGGAGATGGGAAGAACCCATTCCTTTCCCCCTCTAAGTTGTCTTTTTATCCTGTAATAGCATATTAGACCTAGTGACTAGTAGAAAGATTTTCATAGCTTCGTCTCGTTGTTTCTAACTCAATCCATTAACAAGGTCCTTTTTGTGCTTAAACTTCAGGGTATGTGGTCTTTTGTTGGCCATGATGAGTCATTTCATTGGTTTTAGAGAACTTCCAAATGAATTCATGTATACTTTTTTGCTTGTCATTTGAAGACGAATGAGAGGTAAATTGATATTTATTGTAATAATTTATTTCATCGTTAGTGAAAATATCATTATTAAAAATACAAGAATCTCATACGGTATAAGTTTAGGATTAACTCCTTCGTATACAAGTGCAGTAAATGTGAATGAAGATCATATAATGACCCTATCACAAAGTTAAGTTAAAAGTGTCTTATAAATTTAGTCTTAGACTTAAGTTTCAACTAAGAGAGCTTTCAACGTATAACAAATTTGGTGGACCATAATCTATCAAATTATTAAAGGTCTACGAGTCTTCTTTTTAACGCCATTAAGTTTGCATCATTCTGAATTAGGATTAAAAAGTTATGATTATTTTACTGAATGTTATCTGAGCTGAGTCACCATGACAGGATGACGCCAGTTAAATATGTTTTTCAGACCTAAAAACATTCCTTTTACTCTCAAAACTCATCCAAGGTCAAGCTAGGACAAGAGAGGAGTGATTTTGACACTTTTTCATTGAGTTTATCTAACACTTATTTGATTGTTTAATTCTTAAAATAATATTAGATTGATCATGGTGGAGGTAAGAAGGTAATCTAGGTGAAACTTTTTGGTGCAGAGAGAATTAATAGGTTTAAATCTCTTAATTTTGAGTTAGCATTGAAAGATCATGTCCTTGGACCTGAAAATTAATTTATCAATTTCAAGGCGTGGAACTTTGGGTAGATTAAAGGGTAGACCTTATGAATTTGAATCCCAAGATATTTGTTGGAAGGGTAGTTTATTAATTGCTCTTATGATTGTTATTATTAGACGAACCTTTGGAAACATGAAGAAGGAAGATCAATAGCGATAGCTTACTTGTTGCAACAGTTTGGTCCCCAAGTAGGCTAGTTTTCTCATCCTGTGTAATAATAGATAGATATGAAAGAATTGGAAGTTCAAGTGATGCTATATTGGTGATGTATTTGTCTATCTCTGTTTAATCTTTTGATGTTGTCTGGTATATTTCATATAATTCGGTATGAGATTGCGTATTTCCAAATGAAAGGTGATTGAGAGGTTTGTTAAGCAAAGAATTGATGACTTAGAGTCAGATTAGGTTTAATACTATGGTTATGTATGTTAGTACGGACTTAAAAGAAAATCTGAGTTTTTGTCCCTATGTAGACCACATTGGCGGGAGGAATCCTGCTATGGCGAGGCTACCATAGTGGAGCCAGTGCTGGTAGAGGAATATGAGTTTCAACAGGCTTAGTGTGTCTCTTATTGTATGCTTATTTCTGAATATTTACTTCATATTGTGTGGTGTTTTTCGAATTGATCGATGATGTCTATCAGTACATGTTGTTTGTACTAATACTACTCTTGTTAAACTTTTTTTTTTTGGTATAATCTGATTATAAAATTAGTGATGTTTCTTAAATGAAGACAAAAATGATCGTAACAACTTCTACTCTTCTTTTCTTATGGTGAGAGTTGCGTCATTATTTTATTTATCTATATTTTTACAAGCTCTTGTACTTGTCCAGACCACAATCCTTGGGGATGTTAGGTATATTTTTCAAAATCTTGAATTGAATTTTTAGTTCTTTACTTGATAATTCAAAGGTCCTTTACAATTTTATCTTTTATTTTGTTCATCTTCTGCATGATTTAATTAGTTAGAAATTTATGATTCTCTTATCTAGGTGTTATAGTAGGTTCCCACTCGCCTCCTCTGGTTTGGATAAAGGTAGAGAATTTTGCTATAAAACCTTAACTATATCTATAAATTATATTTTTATTAAATTATAATTTTATATAGTAAATACATATCATTTGTTTACTATATTATGCAACTTTCCCAAATTGTAATCTTTAACTTGCAAGTTTGAAGTTGATTTTAAGGAGGCTAAATATTAACTCCTCCATTATTTTAGTTGTCATATTGTGCTTTTGAAAAAATTAATTTAATTAAATTTAAAAATTAAAGTAAACTACATCAATCGATAAAACTCCAAAAACTTCTATATTAAGTGGGCTGCTACAAGAACCAATATCATTCAACTCTCCAAGCCCATACATATACTGGCTTTTACCAAATTACACCACTTATATTTACATATTCTCAAAAAATCACATTCATTTTAAAATATTACAAAATTCTCTTTTTTATTAACCTCTGCCTCCCCTAAAAATGATACAAAACTCTTTCTTTTCTTTTCAAACTGCCACAACAATTATGCCCCTATAAGTCTTTTTTTTTTTTTTTTGGGGGGGGGGGGGGAAGGGGGGGGGAATTGCTCCCATTAATTGCCTATTTTAGAGAAATCACTACTCATTTTAAATTTTATATCTTCTTTGCTTTTGTTGGACATTGCTCTTCAATTTGTATGGATAGGAAGAAGATGACGAAGAACAAAAAACATAGACGGGACTGAAAAAGAGGAAGAAGAGGAAGAAGATGACCAAAAAGAACAAACAAAGTGGATTTTTTCCAGATACTCTAAAATCTTTTAAGATTTTGATTCCTTCACATTTTTAAAATTTTTTTTGGGTAGGAAAAAGATGATAAAGAAGAAGAAACAGAGGCGGAATTAAAAAAGATGATGAAGAAGAAGAAGCAACACTGAGGATATTCCAAGCACGAGTTCAAAACCTCTAGTAAAAAAAACTTTGAAGAAAAGGGTTAAAAAAATTGAAGCTGCTAAATCTCCGAATAAATTAAAAGAGCAAAAAACCTTATATTTGCTATTTCACGCCCTTCATTACCAAAAGTTCTTTTTTGGACACCACAATATATCATGGCTACTTATTTTTTTGTTGGGTGTTATTGTATGAATCGCGAATTAGAAAACGTTTTTTTTTTTATATTATTTTGTTTTGATTTATAATGATAAGAGAATGATACACAATAAAATAGTTATTTATTATTTTGTTTGTGTTATTATATGAATCACGAATTAAAAAATATAATTATTTTGTCATTTTTATGTTATTTTGTGTTTGATTTTTGTAATAATGGGAGAATGATACATAGTGCATTGCACCACTTTGTACATAACGATCTCTATTTTTTGTATATGTTTGTAGAATTTATGTTTTATTATTCTCTTTAAATCATTGTGGTCTTGTATTTTGTGATCTTGTTTATCATGTACCTAATATATGAAAAATATTATATTGTATCACTATTAGCAAGAACGATGACTGCTCTTTTACCCTTTTTATCATGCTTGCACAAATGTTTTTTTGTATCTATCATTTTTAATCGTGCCTTTTTTGCATTCCTAGCTCATTTATCATTATATACCACACATCATGTTGTAACAGGTACACTCTAAGTTAAGATCACATTGTATCATATATATCACGATGCACATATTACATGATACACATATTTTGTTTGTTATATTTTTTGTATAATTATCTCATGTGTTTTTTTCTTTAGCTCATGTATCATTATATGCTCCACATCATATTTTATTATTGAGCACACACATAAGATACACACCAGGTTTTTTTTTTTCCAAATACAACATGAGGTACATATTATATGATACACATGATATTGTATCAAACACACATATAAAGGATCACTATTTTTAGTTTGTTATCTTTATAAAAATCGTGGCAAATTTCATTAGATTTATTAAATATCAACCATTTGACAATTGTACTTTCTATATGTTTGTTTCCCATACATGATTTTTATTTAGTACTAATAATAAATAGCATTTTGTATATTGTACATGATGACTTAATCATTGTATCATTAAATATATTAGAATTTATATCAAAACGAGATCTCAATAAAAAATTATCAAAACAAATGATTCAATGCATTGACTTCAAATGCAAATGAACTCCTATATTTTTCGGATACAACAAATCAAAGGATCATTTCAAAGAATCACTTGCAAATGACTTAATTAATATAGATTAGTTATTTGTGAATAGATAGATAAATGAAACTTTTTAAATATATGTAAGATGGGTCTAATTGAATTTTTTATTAGTACTCATATGACTTTTTTATTTTTTATTTTAAAATTTAATATAAATGTTTATGTTAGCAAACTTGGTGTATCAGCTTCCAAACGCATTAGATTTGAACAAAGTTTGCACAGTCTAATGTATTATGATACAATATTATTTTGTAATATTTCTTGATAGTATATCACTTCACATGATACTTGACAATTATAATATACACGAATTTATACTTAGCAAATTTACTGATAAATTCTATCAGTTATAAAAAAAATTATTTGAGTTGCTTACAAGGGATTTAATCATATGTCATAATATAGTATTATTTAAAAAAAAAATACTAAATACATGTTATATTACAACTCATTACATAAATACTTATGAATCAACCAAAATATTTATGTACTATAACTTTACACAAAAATGATTTAGCATGATTCACAGCGATAAAAATGTGAATCCTATTGTGTGTTACATCAAATTGTTGCAAGCATTGTATAAATATCATTAACCATGATACAATGACTATATTTATGCTAATTGATTCAACAACAAAGTAAGAAAATATAAATTTTATATATGTATCAGTTACACAAGTAATCAAAAAGAGAAAGATACTAATGGCAACCCAGTTATACATAGATTCATACAGAAGGATATATTTATACATGATACAATAAGTCATACAGTAAGTTAAATGAATCATTGAGAATGATATATTGGGTACACACGATACTTATCAATATAACGATACACAATATAATAAGTCACACAGTAAATTAAATAAATCATTGAGAATGCTACATGGGTTATATAATGTAGGAGCAATGCAGTAATCATTGGGTAATACTTACCAATGTCATCATTAACTAGTCTATTCTATGACGATAGATGCCATCGCCTTTTTCTTATTGAAATATGATTTTTTTTTTTTGAAAAAAATATCAAGTCATCATTAAATGGATGAACCATGTTTTTTTAAAATTTCTCTTATGGAAAAAAACTTTAAAATTTTTTTTTATGAAATAGGGGATTATGCATTACCTATCCAATGCATCATTAAAGTTTCCATCACTTTTTTGAGCAAAAGCACAATTTTTTTATTTTTTTCTTTAAAATTCGTACCATCAACATTAAATGGCTCATCTTTTTGGAAGCAACAGACTACTTTTAAAATGTATTACTATGTACCACCACGTTATAGAAGAATATCAAAACATAGCTTTTTTCAAGAGATTTTTGTAATTATGAAAAAGGTGAGGACAAATTAAAATTTTTACTTTACACCATGGGATTTCTGTAAGTTTTCCTTCTTTCTTTATTTTATTTTGGTTTTTTCTAGTTTGTCATTTAAATTTTTTGTTTTTTTTATTATTTAATTGTATATATACAATAAGCTCATAGAAGCATGGGTCCAATATTTATTAATTTGTTTATCTTAATTTATATGATACAGATGAAATTTGAAAAATCAATAAAATATTTTATGATTTTTAAATTCATTTGGAGACAGGCTACCATGCAAAGAGGCTATAACACTTATTCACAATAATTATATTGAAGTACATAATTAGTTGATCAATTATTTTTTTTATTTTTTTTATAAAAAACTATGAATTGGAATCATCATTAATCATTTGATAGTATTCAATATATATGTATATATGTAGGGGTGTACAGAACCAAACCGTAAATCGCATCAAACCGACAAACCGAGTCAATCCACAAAAAAAATCCGATTGGTGGGTTGGTTCGATTTGGTTTGGTGTCGACGAAAAAAATCCGACTATATTTGAGTTGGTTTGGTTTTGATTTTAAAAAACCAACCCGA